>JTDE01006188.1:20122-37101 GCA_014338405.1 Paragonimus skrjabini miyazakii
AAACAAAAGTAGGCAAAAAGCCAAGATCATCAAAATTGTACAAGTGAATGCGACTATCAGAAATATCATTTATTATAGTCGCTACAGAATGAGAATCACACATCCTGAGCTACGTTGATCTTGGCGATAGACCAGTAAATGAACAGCACATGTGTTTGGACATCTTCACGTCGAACATCTGTTATTTCAAGTAAACAGGTGTTCATTTATAAACCTACTACAAATCAGTGGGTCTGTAGCATTTGTCCGGTAGAGAAAAGTCTTTATCGTATGCACGAACTAGTAGTAAAACAAAACTTTGCACCTTGGTTTCTATAAGTTTCTGGACTGAAAATCTACATGTGCATACACGTGATTTAGACGTCGAAAAAAAAAGCTGACGTATCAGTCTATAGTGATATTTTACTGCACAAGAATCTAACATTAAGATAAGCTGGTACAATCGTATAATACGAATGAATACATATTGACAAATATAATTGCTGAGTTTTATTATTTCATTACCTAAAGTACATTCTATTTAGAATGCTACCGCAGAATGCCATTATGACGGTTACCATTAGGGCAGATGAACAAATTTAACAAATCGGATGTCTGATTTTTAACGTTTGGTTATCTTGCGAGTTCATTATTATAAACACCTTATTATACTGAACAGGTTTGTCACATTCAGGTAAAGTTATCATCGTCATGGTGCGCCTCAGCCAAAGAGATAACAAAACTAACGCTGGTACAGTCTACAAGGATCTGTCGGATGTATCCCGAATGAATCTCGTTCTGGAGCTGTCACACTAAGAGAACGTGGGACATATTCGGCAACCTCATCTCAAACCATGGTGTAGATAGCAATCAGCACAGACGAACATTTTCGAGGTTGATAGTGGCTGGCACAAAGGAAGTCATCGAGTATATAGGCGGTGTTGACACGGTAACATCTAGGTAGTTGACGTTTGCTGCTGTTCAGCGTACTAGTAGACATTATGACGGTTCTGTCTAAATGAAGAACAATTTTATAGACAGCTTTGATGAAACTCTACCGTGACAGTTATCTACCGTAAAGTTCCAGAAAGACCGTACCATAAATATCAAAGGCAGCCGAATTTGTGGTTTGGTTCATTGGAAACAATCCGAGTTGGTCTTCTTGGCTCATAAATAGCAGTTTCCTAACATTATCAGTATTGATCGTTTACAATAGTTACCCCCACATGAGTGATTACCACAAAAAGAGACACTAGAAGAGTAACCAAAGATATACCAACTGCATTGTATGCGGTGAAGCGTTCGGTATACTGGCGAGTCCATATGGGGAACATAGCCAAACTTGTCAAAACCTAGCAGTGATGAGTGAACATATGCATTGAGATCATCATCATCATCAACATAACAGCCATGAGCCTGATCAAAAGATACTGTGGCTCGGGCCGCCGCCTCGCTTTCTAGTTCCAAACTAAGGACAAGAGTTTCGAGCACTCCTAGTTTGTACGAAGGAATACGCACGACTTGACAACTTATGAAAACAATAACACATAAAGTACTTGCGAAGAGTATCAATAAGGTTGAAGAAACAGCCCTGACAGTAGTCCTCATCAACTGTAGCCAAACCTATTAACAAGATAACAGAGGGAAAACATCGCCTCTATTAAAGTAAAATCCTTGCTTATCGTTTTCACTACCTTGTGAAGACACAAGTGGTATTTATGTTAGTAAGGCAACCATTAAGCTGAAGGTTGTTGAGCATTTGTTGTAGGTCTGTCATGTAGACGGTTAGTACAGGATGAAGTATGCATATGCATTGGGCAAAGGTCGACAGCAACGGGTTCCTCACATACAGATCGAGCCGGGCAATACAAAAGCAAAAGCCCTTCGCCAGAGAATCAAACTAAACCACGCGTATCAAAAGACATTTTAACCCGATCCTAATGTGACTTAATCCATTGTACAGCGAACTGAAGGCATTTTCTGTTAGTTACCCAATTTTATTCAGTTGAATGGGTAAACTTTATTTGGGTTTCACCAGCCTAAAAATAAATTGTCATGCATCTTAAGGAGAAGCAAAATTTTCCTCTATGCAGATCGATAAAAGAAAACGATCGCATTCTAGTGGTATTATTTGAACTCTGTTAACCAAACTGAGTTCGATACTGTTACGGTCCCAGAGCTATTAACCGCTTCTTTGTTTTTACCATTTCGGGGCTCATTAATTTATCGATCTACCGATTTCCCTGGAACTCTGTCCCGGCGACAAAATCCACAATCCAGACGGAGGAATCTGCTGAACGGCCATTCGCCTTAGTCGACTTGAATGAACAAACGGACACAATACACCACCGAAACCACAGCCAGATTAGCTTTATCATCAGTCTTTGAACTGTTGTATAGGTAACCGGTCCTGTGCCCACGTGACTTGTATTAAACACCCTAGTAACATCCTCCACGATTTTACCACAGGATGCATAAGTAAAAACCAGTTCAGCACGCTGTTCAGTTGTCAGATTACCGAAACGTCATTTGCTAACTTGAGTTCCAGGATGTTGACCTGGTTCCAGTATAGCGATTCGTGCAGACCAAATTGTGCGCTGCTCTTGACTGGTCTCCAGGTCCGTTCAAGTGTTATTGATCGTGGAGAATGGTGGCCAAAACACTGGACCGATGGCGTCGGGCCACTCTACTGGAAATACTCGCACACCTCCCCACCCATTCACAGTCGACTGATTTGGCTGTGGTTTGTTGGGCCCGTTCGCTCACCCAACGATTAAGGAAGGAAGCCGTTCGGTAAGCCCTGCGTAGAGAACTTCGGATTTTGGCGCCGGAACATATGATATGTATGTCCCCATCAAACAGCCTAACTTCAAGTTACGTACCTTAATGATCGCAATAGAAGTTTAGCTGTGATTTTTGCACAGGATATGCGGAAAAACACAAAAATATTTTGATACAATAGTCACAACAACAAGGATCGACTGGTTGTAGTTAGTCCCAACAACAAAAACCTAAACTGTTGATTACTCGCAATAAGCGAACACGGCCGTGATCTCAATGAAACTCGTTGTGACCAACAGTTTCGAGCGTCTTGGCGTTAATCGGTAGTTCATTAATAACGATAGAAGACACATCGCGAGATGTTAAAATTTCATTTACTCTCTTCGGTCACGAACGTAAAACATCTGAATATATAGGACATGGGGATAACAACAGCAGTAGAAACAATCAACGATTGGGTTTACATAAAACAAGGTCTGTTATCAGTTCCAGGGCAGACAAACTGCATGAGTCAACAGTTTATGCACAAACAGGGCCGGATGGCGAGTGTTGATTAACATTACCTCTGAGAGAGCAAGCAATTTTGGACTCCACTCACGCAACAATACTTGAAACGAGTTGGTTGAGCCAACAACGTGACCTGTTTCCATGATGTGCTTTGCTATGGATGAGGTCGGATTTCATCTCACTCGTTCTGGTGCCATTGCCTGTTGCGTCATGGCACACACAAACCACCTGGGCATATGTTCAGCCATTCTTTGTCGTAGGCACCGATCTGTTCTGCCGATACAAACGTCACTGCAACTGCAAGTGACGATTATGAGCAAGCTGAGCGAAACACTTTGTTGGGAGTAGCAGCCGCAATTCAGTTACAGGCTATGTAGGAATTAGACCAGATTGTAACTTTCGACTTACGTTAGTTGCGATGTGGTCGCCTTTGAATGGAAAGTTCAGACATTTTACTGAGGAACCGTACTCACGGTAGTCTTGATAAATCTCTTCTGGTTGTGAATATCGGTGAAATTCTCAGGATATCCGTTTGCGAGCAACATCTTTAATCTCTCCTCCTTTTCTTATAAGCAGTCATCGATGCAGGTCTGCCGGGCTGTATAAAACAGGCCTCGTATCAGGCCTCGTTTATAAGCAATTGGCACAAAAGAAGGAAACTGCAAATACTGACCACTCCAAGTGATCTGAGTGTTGTAGTGTGCCATCCTGCCATCTAGTGAGTGAAATGTCTAGAAAAGATAAACTCTTGTTTGTTTGTTTTCTCACGAGGAACAAAAAGATTGGGATGAACGGAATGATCGGAACGCTAACCGGTTTTGTGTACCCCCCCCCAAATCGTGTTAACCCTACAGTTGCCTTAGCTGAAGGCCATACCATCGGTCTGGGTGACCAGTTAAACTCCAACCGATAACCATGTGACGTAATGGTGAGTGGAACTCCAAACTAGCTATCATTAACACTGGTGATTTGCCCTCTGGGTGACTAGCCTATAGACGTTTTGATATTTTGCAGTGCTCCACATGGTCCAATCACTTTCTCCTAAACCTCTTTGTCTTGTACACAAACTTTGGATTTCGCTGAACCTATATAATTGTATTGATTAGATGATGAATCATCGAAAACAGTGTTTGTCGCAGTTGTTCTTATATAATTCAATGGGAATTATCGCGGGATTTAAAAAGTTTTATTGGAAGTTTGTAAGCACAACCGTCTAAATATATGGAGGTCTAGGTTGTAACCTATACATGGTTGAGCGTTCACATATGATAATTCGGTCGTGCCTAACGTGAGGTCAATGGCGCAGTGGTAAACACGGTTGCCTCATGAACTGAATGTCCGTGGTTCAAGTCCCGGCAGTGGCGATGATATGCACTACTGATGAGCTCTAATGAGAGCGAAACTCGAGTCTAGTGCTTCTTTTCGAAAGGAGCCGACTGGAAAGTCTATGGGAATGCGACAGCTGCGATCAATTGTGGGTGATGTTCAACTTGAAATTAACCAAATCCCCGACTACTCATTAGTAACCTATACCTGTGTGGACTAACGTTCTATACAGACGGTTACACGATCAACATTGACCAGACAGTCTTGTGTACAATCGGAATTTCTGTGGTTTGGTTAGTCTGATTTAAGCAAATTGTTTAACCGACACGTGTTAGCGACACACGTGTTAGCAACACGCGCGTTAGCAAAACACGTGTTCCACATGTTTTAATATTTCTGAGCTTTAACGATTCTAATTGGTAACATAAACCAGAACCCGGTAAGTTACTGGTAATATTGAAAAACATGATGTTATAAACCAACAGTGCGTTTACTCTCATCGGTCGTAAAAGCAAAACGCGAAGGTGATATATATCACATAAATAAGATCAAATAGCAACAAGTCCTAGTGTGGTGGACTGTCAGGCAGGAAGTGCGAGTAGTCTAACTTTCGAAGGAATAACTCAACGCAGAAGGGAGGTGCGTTTAAAATCCCGCAGCGATCGGATTGAGGACAACGTGGGCGACCGGATGAGTCATCGCTCGACTGGATCGGACCAACAGGCGAGACATGGCAGATAAAATAGAATGGATGATCAAATCGGAGGCGCGCTTATTCCAACGCTCACAGGAATATCTCGACGCGGTCGTGGATTACAGTCAAAGCTCACAGTGGATAGACGGAGGACAACACGACCGACCGGACAAGCCATTGCCCAACGAAGTCGGACTAACGGACGAGAGATAGCAGGCGGAAAACCCCCGAATAGGAGGCGCCGATCACGCACATGAACAGGGCAGAAGTGTACACGACGTGTGAGCGGAAACCTGGGGGTGATGTGGACTAGAATTGTGATTCAAAATCGCGAGCGCGCGTGTGGCATGGTAACTAACGTGTTGGACAATAAAGACTGTGCTTTATTGGATGCTTTTTCACCACACTAAGTACTGCTGTCGACGTTTTATTGTATAAACGTTACGTTGATAGTATTTTTTTTCCTTCACTTATAATTCTGTTTTGTTTTTTCCAACCCGAACTATTTTTCATCTCACGAAGTTGAACCTAACCACCGTTCGTCATTTTGCATATACTTATTGCGTGTTACATCGGTCAGTTCAAGGCACGACTCAATCATCATATTCAAGGGCTCAGCTACACTCGCTCGTGCCTGTTACGTGGTCATTGGTGCAGTGGTAATCACAGTTGCCTTATGGTAGCGTGACCGGAGTTCTACCTCCAGCCGTGGCAAGGAGGTGCACTACTGACGAGCTCCAACAACCGCGAAGCTCGAGTCTAGTGTTTCTTTTCGAAAGAGGCTGCCTGAAAGTCTGTCTGAATACGACAGCTGCGATCAGCTGTGAGTGATGCACAATTTATATAAAACGTTTACTTCAGACCACTAAAGGACCAGGTCTCCATAATCGTGAACATAGCTCTTCGAAATAATCCGTCTCTCACTCTGTGTAAGAGTTCACTCAATTGCAGTGAAGTTCACATAGGTTGAACAGATCGACAACTATCACAGCGAATTACTGAACACATCACGAAATGTTTGAAACAACTGATGGTGCGCCAATTTCAATTTGCTCAACTGTAACGCACCGTGCTGCCGTGTTGTTGGCGCCACTTTTGTTTTCGATTGTGTAAGTCGTGTGTATATCTTACTGGGCCTTTGGCTCACGCTTGTTTTTGTTGTCTCCTTTCACAGGACTATTGTTGGAACCCTTTTTTCAGAAGAACGCTCTCCCCCGGTGTCTCCACGTTCCTCAAAGTTGGTTTGCGAGTGTAACGGGTACACGAAAACAGAACATCTGGCTTGTCTGTTACGCAACTAGCCGCTCAAAATCTAACATCAATGACTGTGTAAATGATTTTTTTTGAACAGGTCACAAAGTTGAACTAGTTGGCTCATTCAGTATACTGCTCATAAACCGAAACAATACCTATCTGAACGTATCAGCCGGTGCTGTCTGCACTGAAACAATTGATCGGTAACCGAGATCTTGCTGCATAATACAGGTCAAATCAAAGTCAAACTAATGTCAAATCGAGTCAAGAAATTGCTTTATGCACCATCAGAAGTGAATTTTCATCAATTACACAACCACATCTTCGGTAGACAAAGTAATCAATAAAGTTATTATTTCAACTTTACGGTCATTTTATTTACAAAATTTTCGAGATTGAGAAGAAAGCATGTTCATCTTGGGATATCAGATAAACACAGTCACGAGCACAAACAAATTTGCAATGGGGCCCTGTGGTGATTGCCACTAAACGAATTTATCACTACTGTTATTTTATTGCATTGTTGACAACAAGCTTTACAATTGTGCTTGTGAGATAAATTACCTGCTTTGTTTAGTTCAGTTGTTATTACTGTTGCATCGAAGCTAGCTCTGAGGTTGAGCTAAATGAACTACTGTTAACGGTGGTCCCCAACATTCCTTCATCGTTGACACGGATACTATTGAATCTTTTATTTCTGTCACTTGCGTGAAGCGACTGGAACCTTCTGTTATCTTGAAACCAGTTAATATGTCTGTTAAGGGTGTCAATGGACGTGCTTCACCTATTCTTGGCGAATGTGAACTTTCACTCACAGATGTGCAGTCCATCACTTATACTTGTTCATTTTTTGTTATTATTTCTGGTCCGTTTAATATAGGTCTTAAGTGTTTAAAGATTTTGAAGCTCTCTCTTATATTGTCTGTTGAATCTTCTGAGACTGAAAGTTCCGTTTGTGAGTCTGTTTCAGATTTGAAGTCAGTTACTGAAGGAGTATCTGCAGTCGACCTGGCGCAGACAAGAACTCCTGAATGCCACAAATACTGCCCGGACTTTCATTTGAAATGCGGAGGATGTAGTGATTATCACTAAACCTATTTATCATTACTGTTGTTTTATTACATTGCTGACTATAAGTTGTACAATTGCGCTCGAGGGATAAATTACTTACTTTGTCTAGTTCGTTTGTTAATACTATTGCGTCGAAGCTAGCTCTGGAGTTGAGCTAATTGAACTACTTCATTTCTGCATTCCTGGAGTCATCACAGGCCCATTTTGGGATGTGGATATAACTATGGAAAGGGTCGATTAAAAAGGATGAACAGGGTTGGCAAAATATTGGTGGAAAGGGAGTTGCATGCTTCATGATAGTGACTCATCATACAATCAATGAGTTTGTGTCAATGTATACTTCAAGTTGGACATCATACACAAATGATCGCAGCTTTCGCATTCTCATAGAATTTCCAGTCGGCCCCCTTCGAAAAGAAGCACTAGACTCGAGTGTCGCTCTCATTAGAGCTCGTTAAAAGTGCATATCCTTGTCACGGTCCGGACTAATACTCCGGCTACACTTTCATGAGGCACCTGTGTTGACCACTGCGCCATTGACCTCACATTAGGCACGACCGAATTATCATATATTAATTATATCATTATTAATATATTATTATCATATATGAACGTTCAACCACTTTCGCTTGTGAGTAATGATCAGGTTATCCGATTTCCTCAAGAGGAGACACAGTTACTGTCTGTTAACTCCAATCGATAACTCCGCGATTAGGAGTTCCTAGACAGGTCGAAATCACCGATCTGGTTAAACCTGCTAGTCGATATTTTAGATTACTGATTATTAACTGATTATGATGCACTACTGACGAGCTCTAATGAGAGTGAAACTGGAGTCTAGTGCTTCTTTCCGAGAGTGACCTGCTGGAAATTCTATGGGAATGCGACAGCTGCGATCAATTCTGGGCGATGTTCAACAGCAAATTACCCAAATCCCCGATTGCTCTTCATTAGACGATGTATCACTCTGTCGTTAGACAAGTGTTTCATGGGATTAGAAAGTGGTTAAAGATATTTAGCTAGGGAACGAGAAAAGATAACCACAGAAAAGTAGTTTCAGAGAGATGGTAGGCATTCAGTTAAATAACAAAACGTAAGATTACAGAGGACTGAAAACGATTGAATGTGAAACATACGTTCCTATCCATTGTTCGTATCTACTTACTTGATTTATATGATCTGAATACCTAAAGTTTACGGCTGATGACAGTAAACGATTTGTTAATGTTTCGCGGTTCACACCTTTTTTCTGCTCTGATAAATTGCACTAGAGTAACCTGTTGCGAACGCCTTTCCACCACTGTTTCAGATGCTCAATATACTTATATCCTTTCGCCCGACCATTTGTCTTGCGAGATGTTGGTGGTCTGGTTAAATTGGATCAATAGGTTTCTGCCTTCTGACTGGTTGATTGTCAGATTTAGGGCTAACATAACATCCGTTTGGATCACCTACTGCCTGGCAGAAATTGAGTGTCTGCTCTCAAGTCTTGTGTTCTGATTTCGCAATGGTGGTAGGGTTGCAAAATAACTCTAAAACGAAAGCACGGTTGACGACATTCGTTTGCATACTAACCTATCACAGTGGTTGATCACAAGTGGCCTGTGCCTCATCTCGCATGCAGTGTGAACCAGTATGAATCAGATCGGGAGACGTGGGAATAGAGGCTGGTCAATACTGGTTAATTCGATGACAGACTAGCATAAAATTGAAAGCCTCATCGATAAATGGATTGAGAATAACACAACATTATGAAAGCCTCATCACTCAGAAACCAAAATTAAAGGGTTCACTGACACCACTTGTGCTAGGAAGATAAAAACCGGAAATGTAGGGCAACACGTATTCAATTATAGGGATCCACATTAACATTATGTAAGATTACCATTACACAAGATTGGAAAATCAACCTTTGGATTGAGAACCAAACAAACATTTAGAATGCAGTACATCATCAGAGGTAGTTGTCCACTATGATCTGGGTTTCTGATAAATGTAGCTAGTGGTTCACCGAACGACAGGAACATAGTAACTTATGAATGATTTAACCACCTCATCCCCTTTTCGTGTAGGGTTCGTTGTGAGTCTCCTGATGGCCCGGTAATGCGAAACGGACAGTGTATTTGTTGCCGCACTCGTAACAAAACGATTTAGCCACAAAAGCACAAGAGCTAAGAGAAAGACATGAGTGAAATAATCTTCTGATCAGTCATCGTCAAGGTCGTATAGGTAAGTTTACTTAGGACCAACAGTGTCGGATACGGATACCGCTTAACTAATGATCCCTCAGTTGATGATGACTTGACTGACAGAACCATGCAGGTTGTAAATGTTGTTTGGACACCTACTATTAATGAAGCTTTACAATATACCGTAGTACGTCTGTAATTCGTCGATCGAGTATTCAATCAATCACCATCAACTGTAGTAAGCTGAGATGTCTTTGTACAAATGAACATTTGTGATTCAAGTCATCAAGTGTCTTCCTCAACTATAAACCTTGTAACGTTGGTCGGAAAATCTTTTATCTCTGTACTGGCAGTTGATTTCTGTTGATCCACTAACACTTCGTGTAACTTCTTGCAGACCTTGTTGATATAACCTATAGCGTTATTGCTTCCTTTAAAAAAGCTTATCAGCTCACTGAATCCAAATCGCTCGGTTGCATTCTTTATGTTATGTTTCTCTTCGGGTGTTAATCAACGATAACAACGGTAGAGAGAACACGTGATTCAGTAGTACAAAGTATATTTCAAATTGAACATCAAAGTGGATTTTCCCATTTGCAGGCGATAGCGCCATTCTTATGTGCGTGGACGTATGAGCCTTGGCCGTTGAAGACGCGACCAATCAGAACGCAGCTTGAGTCTCAGCACGAGTGTGGGGCACACAGGCGGCCTTGACATTTATACAACACTACACCAGCTCATTGACAAACTCTTTTTATGGGTGGACCTTTCGTGATAAGGATGCATCCAAACCTGCAGGTAGCAGTGGTGTAAGACAGCAATCTTTGTTTGCGGTTAGATATCTAGATTAGTTGAGTGTGTCTATCAGCACCAAGTCATCTGAAAACCGGTATTAATCGGAACTTGTGGAATCTATTGCACCAGGATGAACAAATACCGCTGGTGCTTTTGCCAAACCAATTTAAAATACACAGATGTTGAACATAGTTTCATAGAAGGGTGCACGTTTTACAGATCTCTGGTTATTGACCGTGCGACAATAAGACTATTCACGACGACAATTGTACCCAAAAGAATACGATATTTGATATATTATCCCAATAGGCCGCACGAGAGAAACGCGTAGATTGTTGTAGTGGCTAGGGTTCAAGTAGCGACGCAGCACTCATAATCGAATTTCGTACAGATCAACTGTTTACGGAACATGAAATCGAGTTGTTAAATTAAAGTCCGTGTACTCAAATTTCCGCTCCAGCGGCGCTGACGCAAATTGACAAACAACGCCTCATTCGCTCGAGTCGTCGTCACAGTTTGCTAACCTAATTAAAACTGAATGTTTGTGCAATAAATAACCGTCGTTTGAGGGGACCAAGGTGAAATCAGCACCATTGAACACATCTGGCTATTGGATATTTACATGAAAACCAAAACAAACGAAACACCAAAACCAGACCTTTACTTTTATTAGAGAAAATAAGTAAATTGTCGGTCAAATAAGTTAGTCGAAGTGAAGCACGGATGAGAGAATGCAGCCGAGTAGAGTACGGTGCAGTTATCTCCTAAGCTGGAAGATGTGTACGCTGTATATTCTCGCCTTGTATAATGCATGGCGCTGAACTCAAATTGTAGCGAAAACTGCCCAATCAAAGGTTTATTCTGTAGATTACTTTGTTTTAAATCTTCGGTTATTTAACTTACTTGATGCTGAGTGTGTACTGTGTCAGAGGGAATGAGGATATGTCAGAAAGGGTTGATCAGAACCACCGGTTTGCTTTCTGACGTTGTGTTGAGCTGGGCTTTGCCAATACTGATCTAGAACAGTCTTAAGGGTAGCTTGGTTTAGCCGCCATACATACTGTATCATCACACCAGAATAGTGAATGTTAGATCAGTTATACGAAATTATGTTAAGCCCACTGAGTAATTATTTAGGTAGCATCAATCGTGTGTGCAGAATGGATCTGACATGACTGGAAGCTTAAATTTTCTTATACTTGCTCTACTTCTCGATCAGTAGATTGCTTTCGGTTGGGTTGCAAACATATATGTGAGCTTCTCTAATCCTGTAACTTAGATCAAGGAAGATCATTTGAATAAGTTTTGTGCATTATTCAGTTACAATAGGCTAACGTGCCGATCAGAACGACTAACGCATGTAAACAGTTTGGAACTGCACTCGTTTAATGGTTTGGGCCATGTTCACATATCAGGCCGCAACTGGAAACCTTCAGTTGGTTGCGTAGCATCTCATGCAGAACACATTGAAACTGAGAAATTACATTCACCACAGTTATAAAGCATTAAAGCACGAACGCAAGAACGTGGTTGAAAGATTTTATTAACAGGTAGTGAATGAAATCTATAGAAACTGTTCAACATATTCTCTTACATCCTGCTTACCCGTTGTCGTATGCTTTAATTACAAAGTAAACTTCTTCGTTGTGTTGAGTTCGGAGTCGTTTAGTTTTGCATTATACTCTCACCGTCGTTTGTTAAAATGGCTAGTAAAGTGATTCAACCGTGATTGTGCAAAATATAGTGAATGCACATGCAATATAAATTCAATGATCACCCAATAGTTTTGCTGATTATTCCTCAACTTTAAACCATTATTCAGCCTTTAGTACTCACCTAAATGATGCCAATACTCATCACCAAACGGAAACATTTTCCTATGAATTTCATTTATTTCTGAGATCGTTCAAATTTCTGTCACGGCAAGAGCTGAGGCATTGTGTATGAACAGGAAATGTTAGGTTTGGACTTTCAAGCAAATGAGGTTGAATCAACTAAAGGTCATCAAATGACCTTTAAGATCAGATAGTTCTAGCACTAGTTCTCTGTGAGAACCATTTACACAAGTGGATAACAGCAAAAGCGGATGATCATCCATTCCAAACAAGCTGGTTCATCACCCGTCACCTGATACTTCAGCAATAAAAACATGTTCGAATTGACCTTCTCTTGAAAGACCGTTGCACTACCGTCCTCCGTTTGCTAACAGCCGTTTACGAAAGTTTCTTAGCAATTGGAACGTGACCTGATATGGACTAGGTCTCACGTTCACATGGACAGCCTTAAGAGAATATGTGATATTTAGTAACGAGAAGAATCTAGAGTTGAACGGCAAAATCTCAAAAAATGCAATCGGGGAAGATAAGAATCTCGAAGAAAGACAATCGCTGATGGTGTTGGGAGGTAGCATTCACACCCATACGGATGTTTATGAAGTGGCTGTAATGCGTGTTAGAAAAAACGTCCAATTTGTATATCAAAACGTTACAACAGTTTTTGTTTACATTTATTTCATCATATATATTGCTCGGAATCATTTTCCAACAGAACATGACTTTCAAATGTGAATCTAAATTCACAATTGTAGTTTTGGTCTTGTAGATTGTGTGCATTCTGCTGACCAGCAATATATTCAACCCTGTGAAAAATGTGTTCCAGTCTGGCATTGTTAAAGGAACCTACCAGTATCCTGGTCGTTCCTTTCTATCAGTGTGGTCAACAGACTGTAGAGGACCGGGTGCAGTACCGTTGGCCTTATTCACGCTGGTGTGTAGAGGACGCGCTGCTTTTCATCTGACAAACTCAAGACTGAGGAAATAAAGAACTTAATTCTGTTTGTTTCAGTTTACCGTACCTGGACGATTACAGAACCTACGTAAAACGGAAATCGATTGTTACACTGCAAACGACACCTGGACCAACAACAGATATATATATATATATATATATAAGCCATTTTGTCATCAAGGCGCGGAAACCTGAGTTGCAGGACAATAGTCAAGGTAACACAGTTTCATAATAAGAAATATTACCCACTTGTTGAAATGACTGAACGCTTTCCTTTTATTTAAGAAACCTAAACCGTGTATTTGTGGCCGCTAACCGACAAGGCAAGCCAAAGTGTCAAAGGTGCTCCGAGGTTACCAGTGTGCACATGGATGTGGAATAGTAAAATTATTCTCATGTGCCATAGTAAAAATGGATATAAGATTCCGCTTCTCTGGTTTGTGTGCAGTGATTAAGAAATAGGTAACGCAATATGTTCTGTCACCACCGATTTGTTTATGCATCGAAACCATTTCCAAACCGTTTCAAAAAGTCCCGTTTCGGTTAGGACATTCCGACTTATAATTGATATAGTACTTACCCATCAAGGTTCCCTGAATAAAAACCAACTTTTCTAGGCAGACTATTTTGATCCGATTACTTCACTCTCGCTGTTGACTTGCCATCTGTCCTTTGACTGTCGGCATCTACTATCGTCGACTTTTCAATCAAATGATCAAAGTCTACTTACGCTGGATAAATACAGTGACCACCTACAGCAGTTTCGAACACAGAGAAAATTATTCACTCTGTTTTTAAAACGACGTACGCCATCCATCACATTTGACAATAGAATATGCACACAGACACACGGAGAGATAGTTTACTTCACAGACATATGTGTATGCTATATCACAAACTCGACAGCACAGGATACTTGCAACTAAACTGGCACATGGTCATGGTCGGGACCTATATGGCAGACGAATGTAATGACCCTGAACATCACTTGGTTAACTGAACATAGTCAACAGTCTATGTTTGTGTATGAGACCTGATGTTCTGCACATTAGACTGAGATGTGCTTGTGAGTTCACGTCTATCTTATGGGTCAGACAATCTACTAAATCACTGTTACATGCTGTCGATGTTTACCTGACATGCCAAATAAACTGAAACCAATCGAGGATGGTCAGTGAACCCCACACTTTCGGTAGACAGAATACTAACGTCGATTACGTAAACGCATTGGAACATATGGCAGACCGTGGCTGACTAATAGCAGCACTGAGACAGCGAGAGTATCCTCAGTCTATAGCCATAATTCTGATTACGAAATTAGCTGAACACTCGGTTTGGTGTCCCCAATATATGTGCCAAGTCTGTATTTAAATTCAACCACTAATGACCCAGGTATGACAGACTCTAATAGGCTGTTCCAGTTTGGATATATGTGGAAGCTAAAAGTTTGTTCGCGATAAGTCAAAGGGTTCAGTTGATATAGTGGTTTTAACGAGTTTCATATGTGGTCGGTAGTTTCGGTAGCCACAAATGTTTTTTCAAGTGATCTGGGGTCTGATAGTGGATAATGTATATTGAAATCAAGTCTCCTCTGATATGCTAGTAGCGCTTTGAGAACTGTCACAGTTTAAGCAACATATCTAGGTGAGGTAGAAAATGCAGTGACGCAACCCGTCTCGTAGCTCTAAGTTTTACCTTCTCAATAAGAGTAATGTCTTTCTAAAAGATCGAGCTCAAGATCAGCAGACATCATCGGACTGAGTATAACAGTGGAACACTCTGACAGAAACTGTTCTAACGATCTGATGAGTAACCCCAATACCGAGTTGGCTTTTATGGCCATGACGCGTGGCTATGATAAAAGGCTAGGGTTACACGAGACAATTGTATCCAATTCGTGCTCGCATGTTCTAGTACCCAGATTTTCGTTTCCTAGAAAGTAAACTGTGAAGTCTGACTGATGGATGTACATCATTCTATACTTAGGCATGTTAAATGAGAAGCGATTGTCTATGATCCGGCGGTGTATCATGTTTAAATCATTCTACTCCTTCTCAGTTTCACTTACACTAACCATTACACACCAGTTTTGTCTTCAGCATATGGTAGCACTCTGGAGTTGATAAGCTTGGAGGTTTCCAGTATAAATAGAACAACACACTGACTTAAGTATGGAACGTTGTGACATATCGCTGGGGGCACAATATCCATCTGGAAAAGCCTCACCCATTATGATGATAAATTAGTGATGTTCAAGGTAATCAGTGAGCTACAGGTTCGGAAAATTTAATAATTACCAGGTTTTGTGCACAGCGTCAAATGGTCAACTCGATGGAAGGCATCAACTTAATGACCTTCACCACCCATATTTGCCCGGTTTTTCCGAGTAGTAAGTAAATTGGTAATATAGGGAAATCCCTTTCGTAGTCTACGTTGACTCTCAAGCAACAATGCAAATCAAATGAAATCCTTACGTAACTGTTTGTCATTTGGTGTTGTCATGACATTTGAGGCAACCTGTTATAATGCAGCCGGTCTGTAACTGGCGGCCTGATTGCGATTGCCGCAGTCGAAAATGAACGAGTGTGTACATCTTCTATGCCTTAAAATGCTTACTTTCTCGGAGAGATAGTCTATAAAGTTTACACAATAACAATAGCAATTCTTTCGCACATTTCGTTAGTACTAGTGCAGTGAAGATGAGCGATCGTAATATACTACTCACACAACTGCTACTCAGTAGTAGGAACGGAGCATATATGTTGACATCGTACAAGCCGCAGGAAACATGCAGGAAGGAATATCAGAGTGCAGCATCACTCATAATGGTCCCTACTACTTATTGGAACTGAGCATTGACGTCTGCGGCAAACGAGACGGTCTGGGGCCGAATATCGCGTGCAAATGAGTGGTTTTGTTTCTGGTCTTGTTTACTCGCTTAACCCATGTGTTGGTTTGTCGAATAAACAACCCTTGTGCCATCCGCGTTCTTGGATCGCAACACTAGATGAAAAATTAGTTCACAACCTGGGGACTTATTTTCACCGAACACTAACAGTTTTGGAGCACTTGGTGTAATGTGAAATCAGCCGTTCGCATGGCACCGTCGGTGTATATACTAGTGTTTTGAGCCAAGAACGTGGATAGTATAATGATTGTTCCTTCGGAAACTCTACACACGGGCTGTGTTTCTTCGATTAGAGAACGAACAATCATTTGCACATACCAGTAATTCCAGGATAACACAGTTGCCAGCACAAAGATCATATATGAAAAACATCAGTTCTTGATAGAGTACACCTCCATGTTCCTCTTTATATATTCCTTTGGTTACTTCAACACATAAATACGTGTCCCTACCTGACTACTCACGAGTAGTACGGTATAATCACTCATCTTCACAATACTAGTTGTATGTACTGACTCTGTGGTGGTAGTGGTAGCGAACACTCAGGTACTCATGAGTAGTGGGGGATTTGGTTAATTTTCAAGTTGAACATCACCCACAATTGATCGCAGCTGTCGCATCCCCATAGACTTTCCAGTCGGCCCCTTTCGAAAAGAAGCACTAGACTCGAGTTTCGCTCTCATTAGAG
>JTDE01006189.1:1913-20988 GCA_014338405.1 Paragonimus skrjabini miyazakii
GATGCGTGGCGGATTCTTGGCAGTTTCGCGGCAGCGGCTTCACTGCTCAACCGAACCTTCAATCTGGTTATCGAGGCCAGGCCAGTAGACGTAGCTCCTGGCAATCGCTTTCATACGTCCCGCACCAGGGTGTCCCGAATGAAACCGTCGAAGAACAGATTGACGTAGCGATGAAGGTATGACGACGCGATCTGCGAACAGTAGACAAGACTCGACGACTGAGAGGTATTCGTGTCGTAGGTAGAACTGACTGAGTTCACCGGCTGGCGGAGTTGATGGCCATCGAGATTGGACGTATTTGATTGCCTGTTGCAGCACGCGACCAGATTTAGAAGCGAGTTTGACGTCAGATGATATAATTGTTGTTGCACGGATTGCGTCGAGAAGTGTTTGGCGTACGTCGTTCTCAACGGATACAATAGCGATCACCGTGTCTTCTTCAACGGGGTGTTGTTTGCTGATAAGCGGATAAAAGGCCTCAGCCCGACCGAAATCCTCAGTTCGACGATGGCAAACGTCGAAACTGTAGTTGACAAGGATGGTGGCCCAGCGCTGCAGTCGTCTGGCAGATTACACTGGTATACCATTCTTTGAGCCAAAGAAGGAGAAAAGTAGCTTACCTTTCATTAGAATGGTAAAATGACGACCGCAGATCATCTAGTAGAACTTCTCCACAGCAAAGATGAGTGCCAAAGCTCCCTACTCGACTTGAACATAGTTCTTCTCTGCATCAGTGAGAGTGCGTGAGGCATGCATGATGGCCTTCTCAGACCCGTCAGGGAAGATGTGATAGATCACGGCACCAACGCCAAAGTTAGAGGTTTTTGTGGCTACGACGATAATGAGGCTGGGATCGTAGTGGGTCAGCACAGGTTCTGATCCCAGCATGGACTTGATGTCATCGAAGGCTCGTGCGTACTCTGAAGACCAGTGCCATCGTATGTCCGTTTTGAGAAATTGGTTCAGAGGCGCTCGGACATCTTTCAACGGAGGCAGGAAAGAGCCGTAATGACTGACGGGACCAAAGAACGGGCGGAGCGATGGAACATCCCTCAGAGGTGGCACGTGCTGGATGACATGAACGTTCTCAGGGTCCGGACGGCGGCCGGTAGCGTTGAAGACGAAACCGAGGTATTTGATGGACGACATGAACAACTAGTTCTTGTCTGCTCGAAGTCGGAACCCGTACTTTTGGACGCGTTGGAGAACGGTCGCGATTCGTTCTCGAAGTTCGTCACGCGTTCGGCCGGAGATAATAATGTCGTCCAGGTAAGTAGCCGTGCAAGTCAGGCCGGATAGCATGGCATCCATGATCCGTTGGAAAATGGCTGGGGCGGTCTTGACACCGAATGGCAGTCTTGTGTATTGGTGCAGACCGCGGTGTGTATTGATCGTCAACAGACCACGGGATTTTGGGGCGAATTCGACCTGCAGGTATACATCGGCCAGATCGAGCCTGGCGAAGCACGTTCCACCGCTGGGTATCGTGAACAGGTCTTTAAGGACGGGCAGCGGATGACAAATAGCCTCCAAAGTAGCGTTCAGCCCAGTAGAGAACTCAGCACAGATACGAACTGATCCATTGGCCTTCTTCACGAAAACGATTGGGGCTGCCCGGAATGAGTAGGTAACAGGCGTCAGCACTCCCAGATCTTCAAGGTGTTTGAGTTCCTGGTTGACGAGAGGCAAAGCAGCATGGGAAACGGGTTGGGTGGCAGATTTGAGATGCAAAACCGCTTGAGCACGAGTGCAGTAGCCAAGACCTTCGTCGAACACTGACTTGAATCGTCGAATGACTTTATTCTCAGTGCGTGGCGGATTCGCTGTGGAGGACTGCAGTCGGTTGCAAATGTTCATGATCGGTAGTTCTGCCAGACCAAGTTGTTCGACCCAATCGAGACCGAGTAGGTTGAGATTCTAATCAGACATGTAACAGGTTGCATCGACGGCTTTGTTTTTGAAACTGACACGAGAATGCAACTGCCAAGTTAATTGCGCTGTACCACCACAGGCGCTGGTGGCGGAATGGGATGTCAGCCGGACTGGCGGGCGGCCGATTGCCTACCACAGTCCATTGTGGGTGATGGTGATATCTGACGTAGTGTCAAGCTGTAGACGAGCTGGGTGCCCGTTGATCAGTACGGACACAAACTTTCTGCGTGAGGCGATATCGACTTTAAAGGAAGCAAGCAAGCTGCTTGACCTAGCGATTGGTTTGGAGTTAGTGAACGTGGCCGCTTGTTGGTTGCTCGTTGACTGCCAGACGTGTGCGATTGACAATAGCCGTCCCTGTGGCCCACCTTTTTACAACGCTGACAGCGGTGTTGCTTGAACGGGCAGTAACGCGTGTAGTGCCATGCGCCCCAATGCCAACAAGGTGAGGGCGGCGTCTTCTTGGAGGCAGAGTACACTAGGCGGTTCGTCGGGGGGGGAGGGGGGTTGTTGCTGTTGCCTTGGACATGTGACTGTGTTGACAGAAGTCGAGGACTGAGCAGAATTCTGGACCAAGGCAATCAGGTTTGAGGTTAAGCAGTCGATGGCCTTCAGTGGTGAGGTCCTGAAGGGTAACTGACTCGTCTTGTTGGATCCGATTGAGCAGGCGTGTGCGAAGGTCAGCATCATTGGGAGAGTGTAGGCCGCAGACAAAGGTGAGACACTTAAGCTGATCCTCCGTGAGGGAGGATAGCTTGAACCGCTCGCACTCACGATTCACGATGCCAGCATAGGTGACAAGACCATCCGAGTCTCGCTTGGTTAGCTTGAGGCAGTGGTACCGCAAGTTGAATAGAGAAGGCTAGTCATCGAATTTTTGCGACAGGATATTGACCGTCTCGTTGAAGCTGATATCACGTGGGTTCTTTGGCAAAATGAAGTTGGTGTATAGCTTGTGTTCCGCAGGGCCATGTTTGCGGAGGAGAAGTCGGACCTCCTACAGATCATCCTGAACGGCAAATTCGATGCGAAACAGATAATCGTACCGACGGAACCAAGAATCAAATGTAACGGTCGCATGCGCGTCGTGAACGAACACGGAGATACTGGTTACCAAGCAGTCAACGGATTGTGCACCACCAGAGTCGTATTTGACAATCGTTGTGCAAGCAACTCCATGAGCTTCATCTATTGCTGCAACAGCAGCTTAGCGTCAGCAGCATCCATCGACACTAACTAGAAAAAGTACCCGTTGCCTACAGTTACGATCCCACCTGATAGAGAAAGACAAGAACAACGCAGACCGCGAGCAGTATCTCTGTCACGAATGACTGCGACGAAGTTGCAAGTTGGTACGAAAATCAGAGCGCAAATACGGGAACCCAACTCTAGCAGTTCAGACCCCACAACAAGTAAGGAAACAGACGGTCTTCAAACGAACTTTATCTGCTGCACAGCACGAAGGCAAAACTGTGGTTTACAGCAACTGCATTTATAGGTTTTGGGTGGCTTTGGGCCTAGGCCACCCAATGGACCAGTCAGAAGCGAGCGCAATTTCTCGTGTGTTTGAGAATTCTGGCGGGCTTTCAATTACCCAGAAAATGCTGAATCCATTTTCCTTGGCAAATAATGGGATTTTTTGGGAAAAAGTTTCTTTTCTCAACAGCCTATAATATTGCTGATGTGATATCGACGAGGACGGGGAAAACAAGTGTTGTCTTTTTCAACCTGCGTCACCTATGGCCTCGAAAAGACATTTGGTTGTCGTTGGACTGTGGAGAGCACAATGCTAGGGTACTTTATCTTTTGCTTCATGATTCGGAAACCTGGCCCGTTCACAACGAAGGTTTCAACAGACGTGTTATGTTTAACCATCGTTTTCTCCGCCAATTGGCTCACATTAATTAGACGCATCGCGTGAGCAATGTGGCTGTTCCTTGGCGCCTAGTCCGGAATGCTCGGGGTACGCGATCAATTGGTCAACTAACCACGGCTCATAGCTTGTGATAGTTGGGTCGTGACCACGTTGTTGCTTGGCCACCATGCGGTTTCACTAAACTGTTGTTGGTCTCAGTATGTAATACCCTGTACGTAAACGATCAGATGATATACGGAGTACGTGACCCAACCATCGTAAGCTGCGCACCGTGATTAGTTGACCAATTGATTGCGTATCCCGAGCGTTCTGGAATAGACGCCGGCGAACAGCCACAGTGCTCACGCGATCCGTCCACTTAATGTGAGCTAACTGACGGAGACAACGCTGTTCAAACACAGCAAGCCTGTTGAAGTCTACGCCAAGTTATGCGCTGTTTACCTCGCACCTTACGTCAATTGGCAAACTCAGGGATTGAACAAAATGTCGCCTGATCTTCACTACTTTACACACGCTTTCTAATCACTCCCTTACTTACCCGTTGGTGCCACCCGACTCGAACCACCGAACGCAAACATCTATGACCAACTACTCGGTAGTGAGTCAAGTTTTCTACTTTAAAAAACAAGGCTCGAATTAGGAAAGTAGCGTAGTCTTTGCCCCATCCTCGAACATCGGAGAGATCTGTCTATTGTCATATGTCTTAAACCGGCAAGCAGCGTGATAGCCTTGACGATAGAGGTTTTTATTTCCGTTTCTATACCTCATCCGCCGCTGATTATTGTCGCTTTTAACAACGACTCAGTGGTTATTGCCCAACTATCGTACAACCGTGAAGGAAAGGCTCAACCAGTAAAAGAAGGAAAAGAAAGGGAGGAGAAGAGATTTCCTTACTCTACGATTATATATATACCCAGTTATCCCATGCCGAGGTGACCATACCTTGAAAGCAAACGAACGAGATGCAAAAGACAGTAAATCATTATCAGTAGAACAACAAGACCAAGTAGGAGACCCACTCCAACACTTCAGTAGTGCCGCAGACAGCTCAATTATTTCGTTTACGACAGAATTTAATAAAATGTGTCAGTGGAAATCCTTGACGCACGCAACTCCTGGAGCTGAAACTTTCAGACAGCTCAGCGCAGGCCTTAACCTGAGTTTGAATACGGGAATAAAGTGTCGAAGGTGAACTTATTCACCTGCCCTGTGCACCCTCTTATTTGATTGAATCGACGCACTAATTTGAATGCACTTATTGTCGGGATATACGGCAGGTAGTATTCGGCGGTACGTACGACGCTACCTCCAGAACTTGACGGAAAGTGGAAACTTTGTCACCAATGCTTGACTTCCGAGCCGCAGTGAGCCGGCAAGTTGTAAAGGACGTAAGCATCCAAGTAATGACTGAGGTAAAAATAATCTACGGAAGGTTTTAGAAAGAGTCCTAGACGTCATTCTTGCGTATGGAAGCTATTATAGTGATCCACCCACCCATGGATGTTCGCCATCGTCTACACAGGACGCAACAACTGAATGAATGCATTTACTATTGCCTCGAGCCTTCTCTTGGCACGAGATCAGCTCGGTCAGCAGTCCGATTACATGTGAGAGCCGAAATACAATTGCGCACTTAAGCTTTGTTGGGTGGCCCTGGATCATTTGGCCGAAGAAATATATTGTAACTTCATGGATGGAACACACTTAAACCAGGACGCTAACTAACTTGATCCTGTGTTCCGCCGGGCGCCCCAATCTTCTTGATCTGTTATAGAGTGTACTCTCTGCCTTGTTGGTAGCTTCACTGATAAACGGGCGCTTTGGGTCTGTCGTATAAACAGGTTTGAAGGGTCTGTTTATGTCCCCGGAAGCGAAAGCAGTTTCCATTTCCTCACTTCGCCCCGACAGTCGAGCTTGACGATCACCGATCAGGCTGCCTCTCAACTTTGCACGTATATGCACACTAAGTGTGTTATACGGATTGTCACAAGGAATATATACTTAGTTGACACGTTCACTTGTTTCGCCATCTCCCCAAATGACCGACATTTACCTACCAATTGCATCACGCTTAATTCGCTGAGCCGATTACAGTATTTTGTTATTACGACGCTACGTGTTAGTGGACCATTTCCCCCGGATTTACTACCTTGGATGTACGTTTATTCCCATTCATTAATTCATTTGCCTGGCGTTGTTCAATACAGAATAGTCGAGTTGACTTAGACGGTCTTTTGACTTCGATAGACCTCGGGTGCATACATTCCGGTAGAACACTTGTATCGATCTATAAGCCTAGCTGTCGCCTAAAAGAAATGTTTCGTCTGACATCGAGCAACTCTAGGGACTTCTCGGAGATCCAATAGTTGTTTAACCCACGAACTACCGTACCGAACACTATTGTACATGCTTCATGGACGGCCTAAGATTGCAGACCAGCAGCTATTCGGATCTTTTGGATGGGGACTGCTAAGCCTGCTTTCTGAGCCAACTTGGTGCTTACACTTTACTGATGGCATAGCCAATGTCTCAACAGCCGGCCGCTGGTGTCGGTGGGGTCGTCGGTCAACGAAAGTAAGAGCAAAATAACAACGCGCCAGAGCACTATGCGAATTCAGGTAAGTGTACCAGTACAAACCACAGTCCTGGATGGAGTCACGCCACCTACAACTGACACCCGTGTGACGAACCCGAGACCACACCCTATTCGAAGAAGGGCACTAAGTACAATAATTATCAACTAATACCGGCTGAAATTAGTCCGTGATCATCGTACAATAGTAACAGCCGCCCAGCACTGCCAGAGAGGCTTACTGTGCGCCTAAATCTTCCATCTAAACGAGATTCGATGTTCGCAACATCGACTAGAATAGCTATATCGGAATTACGCGTCAAACTAAAGAGGGTGGCCAGATCTGAAAGAAGTCAGTTAGGGCATGAAAAGACACAATGAAAAGATTTTCGATTATTTGGCTCTCGAAGCCGGCCTCACCAGAGCCTAGCAAACAGACGGCGCAGTCTACGCTTAATGCAAATCCAACCTGCAAGTGCGGCTACAGTCGTCGTATTGAAGAGTATACCTACCCAAGCCTAACCAGTAACGGCGGCTACGGAGTCATGCGGAGTGTAGAACCAGCAGCGAGTAAACATAACGGGCCCTTTCAATTCCGTACACTGACTGCTGTCCTGGATTCCAGTCTCCGAAATGCAGCAGATGTTGACATTCAGCGAGTAAAACGTTCGTGCGAGAGCGACCTATTGACCCATCCTTTTTGGAGTTCGAACCTTGAAACAACCTATGTTACTTCGCACTGCAGGTCTAAGCAAAGGGAAAAGGAAACGGAAGTAAAAGTTGGGAGTTACCGGAACAGTGCTGTTATAATTAGCTATACTTGCTGTGGGATATGTAGTGTAATCATCAGGAATAAGAAGGGAAGAGGCCTGATGGCTAAATCTGATAGGAAAGTGAGGGAAGGGCCAACGGTAGCGTGTTTACGCTTATCCGCCCTGCTGTGTGCGGCAGATGGGGCTACTCGGTTTATACTGCGCGTCGGCCGATGTAGTATGGAACTATTAGTGGTGTGAATACTCTTGGTCGTACGTAGACTGAAATACTGCCAAAACGCCCATACCTACACAGTGAAACGATCACGGATCACATCCAAAGCCTGACTGAAAGGCTCGTACCGCATGGCAGCGAGTGGGTGGCAGTGTATCAGAACTGGCACTATTTTCGGAAAGATGCCAACCTATATCCAACCCCTAACCTGAAGAAACAGGAGACTTTGGTTTGTCAGACCTTTGCCTACTGGCCCGTCTGACATCAATGACTTTGTCAGTGCGATCAGTAAACTGTCCAGTGTAATACAGTAAGTCAAACTGTCACACCGCATTAAGGCCCAGTCTCGTAGTTACAGCATGTAACAGGAACAAGAACAATTGCGTGGTTGTCACGTCCTATAACCTTTTAAGAAAAGGGTGGTAGCCACTGATGAACAGCAAGCACGGGGCATCTCCCAAGCCCATCATATGCAACATAGTGTGGTCAATGCGCACAAGAATATTCCAACAACTTTGAAAATAGCCGGAGAAAAAAAGATCCGGACATGAAGCTTCAATAGATGGTAAAAAGCTAAACGATTTCGGTTTCTGATGAAACATCGTTTGGAACGCTATAACTAATCACACAATCTCCAACAGCTAAATAAGCTAGCTCAGACGGGTCGAACTTTTCCTCAAAGTGCTCAGCCCATCTGTTCTGTAGTCGTGATAGGCTACAAATTCCGGCATCACGCACAGTTTCATCACCACCTTGTTGACGGTCAAGGCAACCACGAAAATGAAAGATCAGCACTGCGATATTCCCTAACAAAAATGCTTTTTCCATCTCCTGGACTCGCTCGGAAGGGAAGGCCTCAAGGATCTTACGCGGACTTTCCGTACGCTTGTGGCTAAGACCACGGCGTTCTTTGGAATTCTAGGTCAAGAATGAATAGGCACTCCTTTCTTCGGATTAGAGAAACAGTAGATCTGGACCCAAAAGATGCATTGGAATCCGTTGTCCGAGACAGCCCCTGAAACATATTCTATCACAAAGGAGTCCCCGTGAAGCACATACTTTATTAGTTGTCCTCAGCGTCTGCACTTTCTCTTATCAGGGCAAGAAATCGACCAACCGTTTGGGGATGACTTGCGAACAAGCAGACATCCATCACAACCCGAAGAGTTGAAGTATGCCAAGTAATTAAAGTTGCATTATGTGCACTGTGAGTGCGGAGGGCGTACCTATGAACAACTGTCTCAAGTATACTTCACGTCAAGTGGTGTTCAACAAAGGGGGTCTGTTCCCCTTCCTTTCAATTATTTGATGGATGACATTCTGGAAAGAGCACTCAGAGGATTAAAAGACCTACGAATACAGATCTGTCAGGTAGTGAATTGGCATTTACCGAGTACGCGAACGACACTGCCTCACTTACACCTTCTGCAGAGAGCACGCAGTTTGTTTCGGATCGGTAAAACGATACTGGTGGTTCGTATGGTATGCACTTTGCACCTTCAAAGCACAAAGCTCCGTCATGATATCGGGTTGACCCTGGCCCTTTATTTGTCATAGCAGACAGAACATTAGGGACTGTAAGTGGTTTCATTTACCTGGGCAGTGAAATCCCATCGATTAAAGCTGTTACTGGCGTGATCTCCACCAGTACATCAAAAGTACGGGCTACATTTGCCAACTTACGCCATTTGTGATGTCACAAAGATGTCCGTTTGTTAATTAGACATAGTTTACACGACATGTGCACGTTCGACTTTCTACAGAGACCAGAGACCTGGATCGTTCGTGAGAAAGATGGATATGGACTCTCGATATTCCATCACTGTTGCCTTTGCCAGTTAGTTTGTATCAAACAGGCTATTCACGTGTCCAAAGCGACAGACTATCGGTGCGTACCTACGAAATAAGCAGGTTCGTTACCGACAACCAAGATCATGAAAATGCACTGTTTCTGCCACTATTCCGTATGCCAGAGGAGCGTTTGCCACAATGCGAATTGTTCGTGTGTCTGATGATGGTTGGAAGAAATAGCATGGCGCTGTGCCATAACGTTACCCTCTGGACAAAGTCGATGTGTGCCGTTTGTGCAGTTGTGGGGTATAAGATCATCCACACTACTAGTTGAAACAAATGTTTCTAATTCCTTCCTGTGAGAACCGACTAGACAGAAGTCATTCAGATAGCACGTAGTATTCGACAACTGTCGAACTTGCACAAACTTACATTTCTCGGCGTTGAATCCAATCTGATTCGTCTGAACCCAGTTGAACATGATATTCAGATCATTTTGCACTTCAGATTGCGTATTGGGTGTAATCAGTGATTACCAAGTTTTGACGGCATCCGCAAGCAGTGGCAGTGGTGACGGAATTGTGCGAGGAGGATTACAGATTAGGAGTAGGAGCAGAGGCAAGTCAAGGGTGAAATCAAGTAGTTCGAATCGAGATTCGTACGCCACATTTCTTAGGAACGTGACTAGTTTGATAACCGCACGCTGGACACGTTCAGCACTCAATGTCTTTCTTTAAGGCGGCATACACGACCTGCTTAGCATATTCAAGGAGCGACCTAATATAAACCCAGTAAAACGTTTGAAATACTTTCTCGTCTATGCTAGGAAAAGTGAGCTTAATCATCCCAAGAACTGCAAATTCCCTTTGGTCGCCATCTCTTGTTAATTGGCGAAGGATAATTTAGAGGACATCCGGATGCCTGGATCATTCGTCAGATTGAGCTTCATGATAACTACTGTGTTCACCGCACTGCGAATCACGAAGGCACTGCCAGAATCTCCACCGAGTGACATGTGCACGTACTTATTGTCACTTGGTGGAGACTCAAATTGATCGACCTGCGCTCAATCACGTCAAGATCAATCTGCGGTGCACTGGGATTAGTGGCATTCCAGATCTTTAGGTCGTCGGCGTGTAGAAGGGCGTTGCTAGAAATATTGTCCGGAAGGCCTTTGATAAAAATAAGAAATAACAGGAACTGGCATTGACCTTTGTGGAACTATCGCGAAATTGTGTTCGCACTTATCTCAGTGACACGTATTCTGTAGGTACATTCAGAGTTGCACAGACGTTCGCGTGCTTAGCAGTCCATTTATGCGGGCAGATACATAGAGGAATACAGACGAAGTTCCACAAACATAACATATATGTATATATCTATGTATATGGCATTATACATGGTCAGATGGTGTATATATATCCGTGGGCCCACATATATACATATATGCGCAAATATACAACTATAATTATCATTATACGAATCGACACACTTATCTCTTCTCTTTCTACGTGAATATATGCACCTCGACAACGGAAAATTTTTACTTATGCGCTGTTGTTCGGGAAGCACATTCCGATAATAATTAGTTTTACAATGGATTTATTCATCAACCAGTCAGAAAATTTGGTCGTTCAAATCACATTTTCCCGGGTATGAAAGGAAACTGCTTCCCACGCCACTTAATTCAAATTCAATCCTTGCTCGCTTGTCGGTTTAGACTGTGCGTTACAATTGCACCTAACAGACTGTTGACCTAGAAATAAAAAATTGCACAGATACTTCAGTAAAATTTCGAAGCGTATAAACATTCCAGTGAATCAACCATTCAGCATGCAATACATGGGTTAGAGTCAAGTGACCGGGGGTAACTAGATTCTGTCAGCCTATCTTGTTCGGTGTCAATTGAGTGTCCGCTGAACTGTAAACAAGATACTGAAAACAGGTTGTAGTACCGCTTTTGCAGATTACAGTAGATGCCAAAAGCAGATAAACACCATTAGTGGGTGATTCAAGTTTGAACGAGGTTTTCCCGTCTTTTTTAATTTTTCTTAAATAATAGCGTTTTCTGGTCACGTTTAGATTGGCATTCTAGTAGTTACGTGTCTCTATCATTTTCAGCGATTTCAACAATATTTCACTGATTGGAGACCGGAAGCCCAAGTCACGAGGATCCGGCCAGTTTGTCTGTTTTGATCTTAGCGGTTTTCTATTGACCTAAGAGACAGTCATTGAACTCAGGGTTTAGCATCCTCTTGGGGTCACAGAGAATACCGAGAATAGATTGCACTACTAGTCTAACCACTCAAGTAAATGAGAATCTAATAAAACTTTAAAGCGGTCTCCAGAAGAACAGCTAACAACCTTCAATGGAAGGTTCTTCTAGTGGTTGATAACCTTGTAAGAGAAGGACTGTTGCCTAAGGAAGGTCCGGGGTCGAAGCTTATGAAGCTTCTTGTTGTGACCCCCTCGAATGTTATCAACCCTTGGGGTGAAGAATTGCTAATAGAGTCCTACGTTAAAGAAAAAGTGCGTAAGGATTAAATCGCTGTGGAGTCTTCGAAATTCAAGTGAATAAAGATCGAGAATTTCAAGATAAGAATCGTGAGAGAAGTGCCGCAAGCCAGTGACCACTTTGGCGGTTATTCTCTGAACACGTCTGATGGCAAGTATGTCCTTCTTCAAGCCGGTGTATACGACTTGATTGATATACTCAAGGGATGGCCTTATGTAGACTCTGTGGAGCGATTGAAAGTCATGCTTGTCGTGCAGTTAAAGGCTCTTTTTATCATTTTAAGAGTACCAAATCCCTTTCTGGCAGCCGTCTGGTAATGAGAAGGAAAGGATAAACCGGATGACAGCCAAAACTCTAGGTTTTCAAAGTCAACTTTTGCGATATCACTTGCACTTTGTAGACAACGTATCACGAACATGTTCTTGGAATCTCCTCTAAATGTCATAAGTATACGCTTGCTGTCGTTTAGAGGGAAACTGCAATCATCCGACCAGAACTTAATATGATCAAAGTCAATCAGTAAGACACCGTGATCACAAGCATTCCAAATTTTTTAGTCATCAGCAAAAAGGAGGCTATTGCTGGAACTAAGTTCGGAATGGTCATTGATGTATATTAGCGATAACAGCGGGCCCAGTATAGATCCTTGAGGAACTCCAGCGGAGAACAGAGGAGAAGAATAAAGGCCCGATCTGTTTTTTACCCTGAAAGTCGTGTTACCGAGACAGCATGTCATAAGCTTCTAGATTATGTACAATAAGTCCGTGTGGGACACGATCGAAGGCCTTGGCAAAGTCGAAAAGGATAGCATCCGAGATATGGCCATTGTCTTTGGCGTCTGTCAGGCTATCAATGAAGATTAGCATATTGGTTATGCATGACTGGTTGGGTCGAATTCCATGCTCATTGTAAGACAGAATGTTATTTAAGAAGCAATGCTTAAGGATGGCGCCGTTTAACAGGCGCTCCATTACCTCGCATGGGATACCGGTGAGGCTGATCGGCCGGTAACTGGCAGGGAAGTGACGATCATCTGCCTTAAATATATGTGTGACAATGACCGCTTTCCATGCTTCCGGAAGAGTGCTGGTCCGAAGCGTTTGCTTAGGCAGATTAGGGATGGGCACCGCCAAACCAAGGGCCGCTTCTTTGAGGATCTTACGATGGATCTCGTCTGGTCCCATTGCACTATAAGGATTGATCTGAACGTCGGGCACAGAGAATTCAGCTGTAAGGAGTGGGTATTAATAATTTCTCTCCGGGAGAGTCGGATGCCAGGTTGGTGGGACTACATTGTAAACTGCCGAATATATATATGTATATATATTATGTGAACACTTCAGCGACCACCTGGGAGTTATATGAGGCTTTCCTGTTGAGAAGCCGCAGAGAAAGCGCTGAGGGCTTAGGTTTTCTCTGGCGACGCACATTAACCAGCACCTTAGCATCCGCTTCTTTCTAGAGGACTTCCAGTTTAGTTTTACCTCATCCTTTATTTGCTTTCGCTGTGTCATCAACTCCCGTCTGACATTCCTGATATTTTCGTGACAGTTCGGTAGACAACAGACGATATATCCCGTTCATTTCATCTTACTGCTTAAAGTAGATACGAAACTCGTAGTCACTGCAGGCTTATGAAACGCAAATGCGGAGGGTGCCATCTCCTAGCAAGTAAATCCGATATCTTTTGTAGCGTATGCCTATTGGCATTTCACGTCCGGTGTTTTTGCTCACACAGTATGCCTTCCGTCTTTGCTAGTGGTTTCCTGAGTTAAAATGAGTACGCAACGTGTGCATAGGCTCCACTCCAGTCACGTCAGTACGTAGGTTGGTGGGCACGACGTCAGATACCGATTAGCCGGAGCAGCCGTTGACTGGGACACTTGTAACCGATCAATCTGTCACAAACGACAGTGAAGCTGTCGACACCTTGGGTATTGAGAGCAAGGCTGTATCCGCACTTACCGCACCTAGTGCCGCGTCTACCGACACACAGTTCCGGTGATCAACTCTTGGGAAGTATTACACTACGATCCGTGGGTGAATCCACTAGACAACACTCTCCAAATGACGGCTGAGGCGTCTGCCTTGGCTGCCCCAGCGGCCGGTAAGTTTAACGGTGCACTCGAGACTCCTCTGAGTGTGCTAGAAACCCATCCATTCAAGGAGCAAATTCAGATTAAGGGACTGAGTGCTAGACCAGAACTAGCTCTTGCGCGACTTGATACTCCCCTTGGAGATATCACGGTGGCAAGGAAGCCGGGCGCTAAAGTTGACTCAACAGAACATCGGAAGCCTGGAGGGGAAACAATTTAACTCCGATCTAATGTATCCAATCGGATACTCAGATCCTCGGCGACAGGTTGCAGAAAGTAGGGGGATATATAGGGGTGGATCTCGGGGGAACAGGGAACCTGATCGTCCATGGCACCCAAGTAACTGATTTCAGGAATAGTAGGCCTGGAGTAAAGGCCATCAAGTACCAAAGGGTGAATCTGTTCATGCTCGTGGGCATTACTGAACACGCTGGCATAAAGGCAGTAACCAGGGTAGGTGCTAAATGGGGCACACGCACGTGCCAGAACCGATGAGGCCGGTGATGGTGAAGTTTTCAAATCCAATTCACCACGACCTTCACTCAACGAAATCTGTGGGCATAGTAACAAAACTAACAACCACTTCATAACCGTCCCCGATAGCTTATCAGCGCGTGAAGACCGTCAATATTTGGGACCATCTGTGCAAAGAAGCCATCACAGCGTTGCACGACGGTCTGCTATCAGAGGAGACCACAATACAAAACAAATGAAATCCTTTCAGCCGACTTTGGACAAACTCTCAATCAGCTGCGTAGGGAGCCCTCCGTTTTTGGAGAGGCAACCAGTCAGACAGTCTCAGACAAGAATGATGTTAACGATTTGGAGTATTATCCCCAACTCACCATCACAAAGAGCGGATAACTCCCTCGAGACCAGCACCCAAGGAATCTACCTTAAGAACGACAACGTGCTCTCAGGAAAGTTTTACGGGCATCCTGTACACATATGCATATGGTATTGGCAGTAAATAAGCTCAGTTGAACATCGAGGTAGCAGAATGCAATTTAGTTGCCCTCATTGAAACGTTGCTGAAAAATGAAGCAACGTTCAATCACTTTTGCCTTCCAGGGGTGACTGACTATAGACAGGATAGGGAGGACGGCCGACCTAAAGGTGGAGCACTTCTGACAGTTACAAACAAGTACGCCTAGATTGCTGGCAAGAGCCTTTGCACTCCTAATGTACAGCTGATGGAATGTGTACTGCCCATTGCCCTAACAGGCACATCGGTACTCTGCGTAGGTAAAAGCCCCGGTGCTGTCGATAAGGAAGGAAACATGTTACTTATTATCATGGATGAGCTCTTCTGCAGACGAAGTTAGGTTCTACAGCTGGGTGACCTGAACATATAGGGGGTTGACTGGGAGCGTCAGTTCCCTACGGAGAGTAGTTTGAGGAAAACATTCTTGAAATGCCTCCATAAGAATCTCTTGCGGCAACATGTCCAGCAAGCAACCAGGTTTGGGGCAGAGTAGGAAGACCCGCTGCTTGACCTCGTAGTTGCCGAAAATGGAAACCAGATACGTGCCGTAGAAATTTATGCTTCCCCTAGGTAAAAGTAATAGTGCGATTCTGAGATCACATTAATGTGTCAAGCTAAAGTCAATGCCTGAATGTGGGCTAAAAACCGTACAAATATTGCAAGTCGTGGACTTCTGAAAGACACAGAGACGTTTCAGTATAAACCGTCTAGCAACAGTGCTTCTCTGGAGACTTGCTGAAACTTACTAATGCTGAATATGACTAAGCTAACAAAAACACACGCATATAGCTTGCAAACACTACGGATGTAGGCCACCCTGGTGCAGAGCTACTGTCCTTGAGGCACAAGTAAGGAAAAAGTTGGCACGGAAGCGCTACAGACTCTCAGGGGGTTATACGAACAGACTTCGTTTTCAGGTCAAGAGAACTCAGACCTCGAAGATCCCCAAAAAGTAGAGAATAAGGCATGAAGCAGAACTAGCGCAAAAAGCCCAATCTAACCCGAAGCCGTTCTACGGCTACGTGCAGTCAAACTGAGCTCTCCGTAAACACGTTTGCAACCTCATCACTGCCGATGGTGAAACCTTGGTTGATGATCAGAAAAATGCTGACTACTTGGGTCAGTACTTCGCCAGTGTACGTCGGCAAGGCAATCTCGGGGGTCGGATAACAGTGAGAGCCAGAGTGACAGCAACTGGGATAGAAAACTTTACGGTAAGAGCCTCTGAGGTCCAGGCCATTCTGCAGTCACTTAACCCTTCGAAATCTCCGGGGCGGTATTCACTCCACTCGTCCTTTGGCCGGGTTTTGGCGCATCCGTTATCTGCACTAATCTATATGTCAGTGGACCACGGGAAGAGTGTTTAAGCCTGGAAAGCGGCCACTGTGATGGCTATTCACATAGGAGGCACGAAGGAGAAACCCACAAACTACCGCCCTATGAGCCTGGCCTGCGTCCTGTTGAAGTTATGCAAAAGAGTCACCGGAGGTCAATTGACCCATTTTCTGTCTAGTAACAACCTCCTTAATGCCAACCAACGTGATTTCTTGAGACACAGGTGGTGCATATCAAACCTCCTCTGCTTCCTAGACAAAATCATCACGAGATTAGACAGAGGGGAACAGTTGGAAGTATGTTACCTCGACTTTTTTGACTTGGTCAACCACCGACTGCTTCTTGAAAAGCTCAAGTACTACTGCATGGCGCCAGAGGTCCTTGAATGGGTTAGAAACTTCTTGCCAGACGGGATATTCACCGTGTCCTTGGGAAGAGAACCGTCAAACGTCCAGGAGGTTCTTGGCGGAGTTCTACAAGGCCCTCTGCTGGACCTACCCTGTTTTTCATATATATTAATGACTTGACTGATCAGTTGAATGCGCCTTGCTACATGTTCGCAGACGATGCAAAGACTGTCGGCAATCCGGATCGACCAAACCTCCGAGTGGATCTGATTAACTTGACCGCACGGTCGGAGGACAGGGGCCTTCCACTCAACCATGGCAAATGGTTCAATTCAATTAGCTCCGATAGAGCAGATGCCCGTCTTTATCACCTGGAAGTGAATGAGTGTATGTGAATTATCCAAGTGGATAGAGTTAGAGATCTGGGGATCCGTCTCCGTGGTGACTTCAAACCGGAAGTCCAATGAGCGTTTGCTGCCAAAAAGGCTGGGGCGGCTTTCTTACAAATCAGGACTGCAATCTCTTCTAGGAACCCTGGTGTATTCACACCACTGTACAAGGCGGTCGTGAGACCGCACCTGGAATATTGTGTTCAGGTATGGAACATGCACCTCAAGAAGGAAATGCAGTGCCTGGAGAAGGTCCAAAGGCCGCCAACCAGGATGGTTGGTGGAATGAAAGAGACGGATTATGCAACTACACCGAAAAACTCAATCAATTTTCTACTGAACGCAGACGACTTCATGTGGACCTGGTCGAAAAATAAAGTTCTGCATGGTTTCACCGATGTTGTACCGAAGGCTTTGTTCTCAGCCAGATAAACGCCTCATCTAAGGGATCACTCGTTGGGTCTGGGCAAGCCACGCTCTCATATGTCTATCAGAGCCGAAATGTTCACGAATAGGGTAATTAGCCCAAAGAACAAGATATCTGAGCCTGTGGTCCAAGCTATTTCAGTCGAACAGTTCAAGAGTGATCTACATCAGCAATAGGAACGACTGCCCAGTGAAACGATATAACAATTGTATTACTGTGGCCCGTTTGCTTGAAGTACGAATGTGGTTTCCCGTCTGTTTGATTACATATTTTTGAGTCTCAATAAGCAACGGCTGGTAATTATCCGTTTCGAGGGACTTGCCTTGAAGGTCGCTTAAAAGAGAATGGTAACTCTGTCGCGAATCCTCGGTTTATAAATATTTCTGAAAATTTCACATTCGGATGTTCAGGCAAAGTACCTGCAGTACATCAATTGTAAATAAGCAGCGTTGATGGAAAAATGGGAATACATCGAATAAGTGCCAAAAGTACTGGTTTGGTTATGGAAAATATTTCCACTATTTTCGCGAAAGTAATCCGTCGTTGGCGTTAGCTCAATTTTTCCGGTTTCATAAATACGATCGTTGTAATTGTCGAGATGAAGTACGTCATTCTATAGCCTGGGAATGCTTAGTTTTGCGGTGTTTTAAAGAAATGGCCGAAATGGAAATATACGACCCTACAATGTTTGCATTGCATTTGAACAAGAACACTAACATATGATAGTGGAATATGTATGACAAAATTTCCAGCTTCTGTGACATTGCTGATTTGCCACACCTCCTGTAATTTATCATCCTGTGTCTGTTTAACTTCTAGACAACCAAGTTTTACTGCAAATGGTCCAGGATTGTCTGAACTCGTATCGTCACATTGTCTTGGTAAATTAGTTAATTGGACACATGAGTCCTCCAGGCTCAATAAAAGGTATAACTATTCTTCGTCATTTCTTATTTATAGTTTTAACATATTATCGTTTGCCAAGAAGGACTTCAGGTCACTATCTCGATCTAATCGGCGGATATTAAACTCGCACGTACAAAAAGTTTTGTGGTGCAAGCAGAATCTCCGTAACTATGTGGGACGACTGTTGTTCATTTTCACGCATATGGACTGCCGGTAGTTATCCGTAGGTTTTGCAATTTATCGCCTGCTTATCTTCACCCTTTAGGTTCCCATCTCAACGACTTCCAAGTTTACTGAATTTGCATGAATAGAAAATATTGAAGACACATCCGAGTAAGCCGATTGCAGTCTATATATCACACTTTCGGTCTATCACCAATGTAGAAACCTGGCTTTTCGCCCAGTACCATTTCATGGTCATACCCGGAAAGGGCAATCCCGCGAACAAACTCGTAGAGCTGTTGTCCATCTTATATCACACATAAGAGTTTTATATAGCAAAATATACTTGGATTCATCATCAAACATTGCTGATTCTGATCTATTCGGAGAAAGAAATCGCAAGCTTGGTCCCGCTGAAATGGCCCATAAAGTATGCGTTCATATCAGTTGCCGCTCCAACCAACTGAATTAAGCCATAAACAACGTTTCAGCACGCAGTACGCATTCACACTAGTTGCTACGTCAACCTGATTCACTTAAGCTATGAATAGCGTCTGGATTTGCAGTATAGGTTTACACAAACAGCTGCTCAACCCGATTGACTTAGGTCATCAAAAATGTCACAGAATGCAGTAGGCGGTCACACTGGATGCTGATGTACCCGACTGACTTCAGTCGTGATCGACTTCTGAGTATGCAGTATGTGTTCAAACTGGTTGCTATTCCTTCTGAGTCACTTTTACCATGAACAATTT
>JTDE01006189.1:24314-38824 GCA_014338405.1 Paragonimus skrjabini miyazakii
CCATAGTTAGCCGTTCCAGTCATTTTCCATCTTTGCCCGTCAGGCTCACTGTTTGTCTCGCGAGCCTCCCTTATGATTGGCGACCACCGTAGCTACGCGCCACTCATCTGGGATTTTTCCCTTCCTTAAGGAAGTCGTAAATAGCTTCCATAGTGGACGCTGAAGAACCTTCGCTAATGGCTTAACAATGCTCGGGTGGATGCCACCAGCTCCTGCGAACTTTGATAGCTCAAGGGAGCCTAGGACCTTCCCAAACTCCTCCTTAGTGAGAAGTATATTGTTCATTAGCTGCGCGGTCTGGACTTTACCAGTGTTGGCAGGATCTTGTTGCCATCGTTTCTACTGTGAACCCCCTGGAGAAATTCACAAAGAAGGTTGACTTTCTCCGTTACGTCAGTGGCTGGTTTACCCTCTCTTGTCAACATAACTCCTAATTCTTGCCTGCAGGCTCCCTTGGATTGAACGTACGAGTAAAAATGATTTGGAGCTGCTTCAGCCTTGCGGGCAAGGCCTGCTTCGAAGCGGTATTTTGCCAGGCGCCGAGCTCTTCAGGCTGCATTTTTATAGGCTTTATAGTTTAGCCAGTTATTATGGCTTTCGTTTTTTTGTATTCCTTCCAACATTTGTTTTTGTTGAAAAGCGCTGTATGCACCGTTTGTCTCCGCCAGGGTGGACGATTTCGAGCTCTTCTTGGTACTAAGGGTGCAAACTGGTCCATGAGTACTATAAGCTCTTCTTTGATGACTCTGCACATATTTTTTAGAGAAGTGTTCTCCCCCTCAGGAGCTTGAAACATGCTTCGTGCCGCTTCCAAAAACCATTCGATTCCCATTCGTCCAAAATTGCGAAAGAATTTTTTCAGGGGAGGCCTTTTGTCGTTCGGACTTCGAAGCTCAAAACGCACTAATCACTCTTCCCAAGCGGGGCCTCACTTTCCAAGTTTACAGTATCCTGTTCATATTGATAAACTATTAGATCCAGCACGGATGGCGCATGCCTGTGCCGAAACCGAGTAGGCACCTGAACATGTTGACTTAACGAAGTAGAGTGCAACTAGTCCATAAATATTCCTTCGGGAACACCCGTCCTGGCTGTTTCATAGTCTCAAGAAATGTTTGGGAGATCGAAGTCCTCAGCTATTACTAAGTTCACTGAATCACTAGCTAGAGCGTTTAAGACACTTAGCAGAAACTTATCCTCGTCACTGCCAGCCAGTGATCTATAGGCGCTGCAAACAAGCGATCTCCTGTTATCCTCCTGAATGTAGCAGGAAATTGCCTGTACGTTCGAGGTGTTCAGTGAGAAGGGAGCCTAATACTGCTTTTACTGATTGCTTACCAACAGCAATACCCCCTCCACCCGCGCGCCCATCCCAGCGGTCATGCCCGTAGATGGAAAAGTCCTCTGTATGGCAGTTCCTCAAAGCGACTTCCGGTTTCAGCCATGTTTCAGTCACAGCTATGACACCGAAACCATTACTGCGTTTCTTAAGCTCACTCCACTTGTTGCTAATGCTGCCGGCGTTTGTATACCAAAACTTGAGGTATTTCCCGTGCAGCATTTGCCCGGATAACTTTACTGTGTCAGAATTTCCCTCGGGCGGAGGAGCCGGAGGGGATTGTCCGTTCTTTTGAGCGGCTTCTCTGTCCAACACTAAACCCATTATCCTTACTACTTATTTAAGCTTGTCAATTATTCTGACCACGGGAACCTTAACGCATTCCCTTGGCTTTTGTATTTTTATCCTCCTCCATTGTCATCGTCATTGGTCGGGCGACATCCTCAGGTGCAACCTGAATGTGGCAGATTGCCCGACTTCTCTTTAAGGGCTTACATGCTGAGATAACCCTTTTCGCGTGGGGTTTGGCCTTAGTTGTTATCAATTTCGTGGTTTTTTTCGACCTTGCTTTACTGACTGAAGCTTTCTGGCTGCCCGGTGTACTGTTGGCTCTCTGTTCAGTCACACAGATGGTGCTTACCCTAGCGGCGAATGATGTTTCTTTATTTATATTACGGCCAGCCTTGAATCTACCGCCACATAATACTGTCGTAATAGAAGTAGTCATGAGTGAGATTTTTTTAGATCCAGCATCTCTGTCATTTTCTGGTAACTCAGCTTGCCTGTTACACTGGACCAATGGAGTCACTAGTACGGCCATATCCTTCTCTTAGACACACGGTCTACCTGAAACACCACCAGCTGTTATTTTTGGCGGTAATGATGACTCACTGCCATACTCTGAGTCCATTTTGTCATCCGGAATGGGCTGATATCTACCTCGTGACAGTTAATGTACTCTGTCAGCCATACTAAGTACACAGTCTCTTTGGGAGACTTGTATAATCTCGGTAAGTATTGGACGTGCCCGGTTTTGAGATCCGTTGGAATTGTTTGGTCTCCAGCTATCTACTGTATGTGTGCATTCGATTCCGGTGGCAACAGACGACCCTGCCACCATAAGAATTTCCATCACCCTCCGTCTATCTAACACTTTTCTGGTTTTTGTCTCTCTGATTACTGGCTCTTCATGGTTGAGGACCTGAATGTTACGGAATCTACCTAGTACTTTCTCGCCGGCAATGCGCAGTTTCAACGTATCATTCACCAGTCCGTCGATCGTCAACTTAAGATCTGCTACCTCTTCCCTCTGCTTTGCAAGTACCCTCTCTATCTTACACTCTATCTGTTTAACAGAAACTTTCAGAGCCCTTTCTTTTTATCAGTGCTCCAACGGCTTTCAGAATTTTGCAGTAATCGTGAGAAGACTTCCATCAATAAACAGCAGTGAGAGCAGACCCACTTCAATGGTTTATGTTGTCTATACAAACTTACTGCAACCCCAGTCAGTTTAGAACATCGGCTGTGATACCGCTCTTCACAGTCATTGCACTGGATACCCTCAGTAACCGGCTAACGACACCTACAGTCCCCGCAGTTAGAAATCAGGTCGTCCATAGCAAGAACTTATTTAACCAAGCTGGTTTCAAACTGGAATACAATACAACGTACGACACTATACAAAAGTGAGTTATAAGATAATACAAAACTGGGATACAATACAGCAATGTAACGATAGACAAACATGAGCGAAACAATAATAAAAGCGAAATACTACGGGTAAAAACCATGCAGCCTAGAGAGATACACTATTGCAGTCCTACATATACCTAATAGGACAATGAACGAATCAACAATAGATAACCAACCAAAACTTCAAATGACACGTGACAGCCTGAACCAGATTCAAAATTCCCGCCTACAGCAACTCTCAGGCTGTAGAGTTACGTACTTCATTTTGAAGATTCAAGCGATCGCATTTATAAGACCGGAAAAATTGAGCTAACGCCAACAGCGAGTTACTTTCGCGAAAATGGTGGAAATAATTTTCGTAACCAAACCAGTACTTTTGGCACTTATTGGACGTATTCCAGTTTTTACATTAACGCTGCTTATTTACGATTGATGTACTGTAGGTATTTTGCCTGAACATCCGAATGTAAAATTTCCAGAAATATTTATAACACTAGGATTCGCACCAGTTACCTTTTTCTCTTTTAAGCGACCTTCAAATCGAGTCCCCCGAATCGGATGATTGCCAGCAGTTACCCTGCATTCTCGAAGGAGTTTTTATGTTTTTGCATGCCCGCACGTGACAAGGTATCTGCTCACGTAGATGCGTGCTCATTCATGCTAGTAATCATGTGGCACCGTGATTCAGTAAGAGGAACTTGATAGTTTGCTTAACTACATTTGCAAACTGATCTAAAGCGAAGTTGAAACGGGATTCACGCAAGCGCTGACGTTTTTTCTTTTCATTCTTAGTTTCCGTTCATCTTTATTATATCCATCACTCTGCGAGTTCCGTCATCCACACTTCCTCCTCACTTTCTGCAACTGTGCTTTAAGGATCGATCCTTCACACGAATTCAAGGTATCTACTCAAGGCTGTAATCTGATGCTGCTAACTTTTATCAGTGTCTCAAATATGCTACGCCTAGTAAAAGACGACCCTGTGGCCGGGGTGTGGTGATGATAATGCGTTAGCCTGATTTTCCCTTAGGTAAACACCGCGCTTCAGTTTTCGGGATCCAGGTCAGCGGTCGTGACTGGCGAGATAGGTTAATCAGGTGACACTCCCACCCGATCCCCGCAGCCCAGAATATCCATGAGTAAAATGAGCTGACTAATGTACACACGGTCACGCTTCCAAAAACTGTAAAACGACAGTCCAAATAAAACAGAGTGCGTTGCAGAGCATGGCTAGCCGACCTCCTGTTCCTCCCTTGGGAGAACATCTGTCCTATGGATGGTCTGTTCTGCGGAGCCCGAGTTGTCGCATTTATACTTATATATATAGTTTTCATTATATCTTATCATGTTTGTGTAATAGGATATAACCACACCTCCCAATGTTCTCGAGCCATTTCATTATACTCGGTCTGTTGTCTCTCAGCGTCCAACTTAACGTGTGCTTGTTGATTTGCACCTAACATGAACATATTAGGGGCGTCTGTTTCACTATTATCAACTAGTTATGTTGGGCACAAGCTATTCATGGCGTAACATAAAACTGGATCAGCAACTCCATGTGTGCAAGCCCAGACGAATGTAGATGTGCCAATCGTCCTGGCTTCTAGACGATGTATGTGTTAATGCGCACAGTGTTATGAACCGAGAACGCGGATGGCGCATTGGTCATTTATCCAGGAAAGCAACGCATGAGTTATGCGCATCTACACAACGAAAAGCAGAAGCAATCATCTGCGTACTGTTTCTGGGCCCAGGCTGTTACGGTTGTCAGATATGCCAATTCTAGGTTGCTTTGAGTTTCTTCACGTACCGAGGACCATTTCACGCGCTGCTACACTTCGATGTTTCTTCCCGTATATTTCCTGCGACTAGTTTAATGTCAGAATATATGCTCTGACCTCACTACTGAATAGCAGTGATGTGAGTATTATAGCACGATCGATCATCCTCACTACACAAGTAGGTATTGACGAGTATGTGTGCGGGGAGGTAAGCAATAGTAAGTATGGCTGAACATTGATGGGTATGGATGCATCTCGTCAGTTCACAAGGTGAAGCGTTCTCACATGTGTGGGATTCCTCAAAATTAGCATCGGCATTTCTCTAGGCTATATTCAATGCTCAATTACTCTCTTGTGGCCCAGTCATGACAGGACATCTTACGTTGAAATCCGTCCTGTGAACTTTATTTAGTTAATTTCTCATGCACTTGAACTTGTGTGCATTTCTTGCTAACGCCTTTGAAATATTAAAGCGAATGCTCCAAGCAACAGAAATCAACGATTTTAGGAATCGTAACACGCCTTTAAGTTACAGTAACTTCGTTGAGTTAAAAATCACAATCATCTGAAAGATTACTTAGATAGATTCGGTCCACCGGCAGGATTGAAAATTGCGTGTGATCAATGGAAATCCCCGGTAGCTCGAAATTTGGCTCAATTTTTTGTTAGCGCATTTCCCTTCGTACCCGCAAAGATAAAATTTGTAAAGCTTTATAATACACTAGATGATTCTGAAGCGCAACTGACTCGCTGGGCAACTTGTCTTCCTAGATCGAGATATAGAAATGTACGTTGATGTACATATTGTAGCGACCGTATATGTTCTTACTATGTTAGAACTAGGATTGCAATTTGTACTCTTTTTGTTTCTAACTTTAGTATGTGCTTAAACATTTGTTTAAGCGAGTACAAATAACGACAAGTACCCCGCACACTCGGAAGTACGGACCGGTTGCATGCTGACTTGTCGTTTCGCTCTGTTACCGCTTCGTCTTGTTATTCGTTCACTCTCGCGTTGACCTCGCAAGTCGGCAATATACTTTTTGTTTACTCGTCGCCTTACTCTCAACCGGTTGCATCCAGTCCGCCTGATTTTGCAATAGGTGTTCCAAAGGTTTCCGAATTATAAATAACGCCAACATACATAAGTAACGTACGTGTATAAGTATAAATATACATATATATATACATTTTATGTATATAATATATTTTACGCTATATGGAATATGTGAAATCTATGTATATATATAACAATCCATATAACACATATATATGCATACACACGTATACATATATATATGTACATATACGTATACATTACTGATAGACTTCACAGCGTAAAACAAACTATTATACTGTCTTTTGTTACCAGTGCGAACCATATTGCGGGTCCACTGGTAGACACGGTTCTTCCGATATTCACCTAAGCCTACCGACTGGTGGTCAGGCCGAGATACATCATTCAGTGAATTGAAATGAGAGAATGCAATGGCACAGTGTAAAAAACAGAGTATTACTCTGCATTTTGCTGTTGAACGATCACCAATGTAAGTTAGAACGGCAGACATGCAAGGCATTTTTTAAGCATGCGTTCCAGGACTTACCTACAACCGGCAGTGGTCTTGTCCACTATCAGTGCATAAAAGAACGTAACACCCACTCCGGTCAGATTCACCATAGTATGAAGCCTCCGTAATTTAACTGGTGAGCGGCATCTCCGAGAACGACATCGTCATATCTAGGACACAAGTGAACGGCACTTCCAGGCACAAACATAATAAACCTTAGCACTTTCCCTCGCAGTAGAAAGCTATAACTGCCTTCCACCCTTAAGAAGTCTCGCAACTTGATCATTTCGTTGCGATTATCTTATTTGAGTAAGGCAGTGAGAAGCAATTCATGTGATGTTCTCCGGACTAACACTTCGTACAGTCTGATCATACATGGGAATGTAAATAATTTTAAACATTAAGATAGGACTCCATAGGGGGGATCTCGTGGCTTAAGGGATCAAACAGACAGACACGGGAATGAAGAGTAAACAAATGGGGATGCTGACTACCAGGGCAGCCGCAACGACAGCAAGAACTGTTTTTGAACACGCATAGGGGGATTATGACGTCTGATAGCCAACTTCTCAGCAAACTGGAGGATGCGTTTCCTGTTGCCTCAGAAAGTCAGACAGAATGCGTCACAAACCTTTACCCTGTGTCCTGTTTGGATTATGTGTTTGGCTACTGATGACGCTGGATGCGTCCATCGGCCTCTATGAGAGCATACTTCTTTATTCGAGAAACTAGCTGTCGGTTTGTCCTCCCTATGTAGCTCATACTGCAACTACATGAATATCTGTATAAACAGTGGGATGTGACAGACCTAGGCTGTTTGTTTGTAACCAAGGAGATTGGTAAGGTCTAGGTTCGTTGTAATATACATAGTTTTAAAGCGTTATAAGATCTGAATACCGCGGCTGTTAGGCGCCTTTTTGTCATTGATGGCCAGCCGTCCCCTAGAAGCGGGAGTTCTAAGTATACCGTCTTCTTTGGTAACGTTGTTTCTTGTATCCTTGGGGGGTAATTACCCTGCTATATTTTTTGATAAATTGCAAGGGATACCCGTTGGTCAGCAGCGTACCTGTGAGTGTGCTTAATTCTTGTGGTGGATTATCATCTGCGCATAGCCTCCGCACTCCATGAAAAAACCTCGGAACAAGGTTTCTCTTAAATTGCACTAAATGGAAGCTTCCAAAATGTATACACTATCCTGTCCAGGTAGGCTTTCTGGGAATAAATCTTTTTATTGTGCCATTTGATCTTCAGATAACTAGAATGCCCAAGAACAAATGGCAGCTGTTTACCTAGTTCTTTCTAGTCAGTCTGAAGTTTGGATGTATGTGGTTCAACTCCGACAAAGATGCGTTCAATTCACTTGATATATCAACAACAACCAAGATGTCGTCTACGTAGCACTTGTACAGTATTGGCTTTGACAGACTTTCACCTAATGCAGATTTTACCTTAGCCATAAAAAAATCGAGTAGGATTGGACACAGGGTAGTGCCCATTGCAATCCTGTCCACTTGCCGGAAAGTAAAAGGCCACAAGTTTAATTTTACATTATGTGTGCACAGGGGTGTTAATGATTTTAGTTCGGACACTGCAATGAGGGCATAAGCATTGCTGCGTAGAATAAAGGTGCAAACGTTATCAACCGGTTCACGCAACGGAATATTAGTGAAAAGGGACGTCACGTCGAACAAACACATCAGTTTCTTCCGAATATCCACACCGTCTACATATTTTACAAGTTTCAAGAGCAATTGTGTAGTTCGTCGGTATGGCACTTCAAGGCCAAAAACGAGTTCAAAACGGCAATTTAAGTGCAAAAAGCGACTTTAAATTTTCCATCAAACGGAAGTTTTCCTTCTCCATTTGTCGCAGCTGGGTGGGATCATCTGAGCTCATCTCAGCTCACTGCCGGATAAAAATTGGACATCAACCAGCTACTAGCATCAAATCCTGTGATCTGAACTAAAACGAACTGAATGAAATACATATTACGGGACAAACATATATATTCGAGCATAATGACTGCATTGAATCAAACACAATCAGCCTTAAATAAAAAATTGGCAATTATACGTTTGATAGGATTCATCTTCAAGATCGTGAAAAAACGTTGCCTGTGATATTTTTAAAAATAAAATTTGGATTCGGATGTTCAGGCCAATAACCTACAGTACATCAATTGCAAATTAGCAGTGTTAATGGAGAAATCGGAATACGTCAAATAAGTGACAAAAGTACTGGTTTGGTTATGAAAAATATTTCCACTATTTTCGCAAAAGTAATCCGTTGTTGGCGTTAGCTCAATTTTCCCAGTCTTATAGATGCGATCGCTGCAATCTTCGAGATGAAGTACGTAGTTCTATAGCCTGAGAGTGCTTTGTTTTTCGGCGTTCTAAAGATATGGTCGAAATAGAAATATACGACCATACAATGTTTGCATTGCATTTCAACAAGAACACTAACACATATGATAGTGGAACATGTATGACAACATTTCCAGCTACATTGTCTATACGATATTTATACTGTTTCTCCTTGTTTTCAAGATTTCAGATAAATACTGATCGATGAAACATCGCCCTTAGAAATGGTTAGGAATGACGCTACCATATGGTTGTTTCCATCTCCGACGTATATGGAACGGCGTAGGAAATGATAGCATGTCCCACCCTATCATCGAGAATCATCAGAAGTAAATTCTATTCACTCTACTGCATTGTTTCTAATTAGATTGAAGTCGCGTGGCGTTCATACGGGATAGTACACGGAAACAGACGAACTCAAGCTGCCTGCCGATCACTGGGAGGTATACCTCTCGGCCAGTCACAACTTTGTGGTTGGAACGCCAAGTATCTTTCGTGGTGCAGAAAAATATTCCAATCAATATGAAAATCAACGGAAGTAAAGATGATGATTACCATGTTGTGGTAAATATCTACTCAATTCATCGTTTATCCAAACCCTGACACAATAGAATGTCTAACAGGGTGTCAATGCAAACGTCGCCTTAAAGATGCTACATCAGGATTCAATTATCATTTTCAATGTTACGCCTTCTGTTATTGGCCTGTTTCTTTGTTCTGTATTTCACCAATTTACGTTCAGTTTGTGACTTTGTGTGTACTAATACGACCAGCCAATAAGAGACTGTAATTTTTTAATACTGTTGTACGTCCATAAATTTGGCTTCTCGTCTCGTGAATATTAACTGACTACTGCAACCAGTACGAAGTCTTCTCAGTACTTGCGTGGAAGGTTTCAATCCAGGTACGATTTCTGAAGTCCCTAATTCTGGGTATTGCACACATACCCCATACGCTTCAATTACAAATTTCTCACCGCTTACCGCATGCGTTTGCTCTCTAAATTGTTCATGGTAAAAGCGGTTTAGGAGGAGCGGCTATTATTGTGAACATAAAGACGCTGATCAAAACTCAAGTCAGTCGTACTGAGTAGCTACTAGTCTGAACGTATACGGAATTCTCATGAGTTATTCATAGTTGTAGTCGGTCAGATCGCAGCCGCCACTATTTTGAACAGTTTGTCAGTGTTCCACTAACTTCTCCCTTACATGAATGATTATATGTAACTGAAGACTGTATAGGCAGTCAGATGGCACTTTTATTGGCACTTTTCTGAAATTTCAGCAGTCATATGTCCAGGCGCATTTTGCATGTGAGCAAGCCTGGTGACTGCTGGTCAAGGGTTACACCGACCGCAGACTTCACTGAGAGCTGCCAGTTTGGCTGTTGATCTTTAACCCCGTCTGTACTAATGTTTAGAACACCCCTTCCCAAACCCGTGTGGCCAATCTGTAATATCTCTGAAAGTGAATATAATAACACATGTGAAAGGTAAGCGATCTGTTGATCCTTCTTTTTGACTCCCCCGTAATATTGTAGCCGCAACCCATCCGGTGGAGGTGACAATTAGAACTCTGTTTCTAACGGCTGTTTGTCGATCTTGTCATCAACGTCAGAAGCATATCTGTACGTTCTGAGTTGTTTCACCATGTTAATGCCCAGCTGTTATACCACCAGTTATCACTTCTGGTGCTCCACGATTGTCTGACCACGGTTCCTTACTGTGGTTTGATGTGAATGCTATCTGGGCCCAGGATATGCGTGACCTCACCCTGAAGTATATGGTTTATGTTTATCTTCGTTTTCCCAATGTTGTCACAGACCTTTCATTGTGTTGTGAGCAATTATCACGTTCCACATCCCACCTCGTATCTTGCAATGACTGGTAACATCAATCCTTGTCCCCTTGCAGCCTAGGCTTGCCAGAAGAACATGTCATTGAAAACTTTGTTACTAACACCTAGTGGTCAATATTTTCACCAACGTCAGACTGCAACGAGACTCGTCTGTACGTTCTCTTATTTGTCATCATATGCCTGTTCAACTTCTAGACAACCAAGTTTTACTGCAGACGTTCAAGGATTGTCTGAACATGCATCGTCATCGTGTCTTGGTATGCAAGTCATTTCAGTTCATGAAGGATGAGAGCTCACTAAAAGACAACTATTTTACGTTATTCTTTATCTGTCGTTTAAGACAAATTTCGTTCGCGTGACCTGCAAAAGAAGATGTCTACAAGACGTATGACTGCACAATCAACATACAAATCGTTTATACGCAGCACACAGTGGACACTAGCAGGCTTGCTTGCGAGTAGTACCGCAAGTCCTCATCGGCGCCGTCTTTGGAGAGTAGCGCAACAAGTCCCACCACCATAGCATCTTGGGTGTTTTGGAGAGAAGAATCGTGGAATACCTTCAGGGTTGGTAAACTCTACGCTCGAAAACTAATGTGCATCAATTCAACATCGTTACTGGTCCTCTTTGCACGACATGGTATACTGAAAACACGTTCGCGATGCGATTGTGATTAAACTATGTTGTTAATAACAGATTAGTCGGTGATGGAATGTTACTGCTAGAAGTGCCCCGCTCGTAGGAAGGAAAGTTTCGTAAAAGAGGATCCATTTTCAGTTTGACGCGCACGTCACTGTTTAACGCCTTTCACGTTTTGCTGCACTGGGTTCATAACATCAGTATTACAATCACTTCCGAAATACTATGCTTAGACTGCAAGACAATGCTCAAATTCCATCGCCGATTACGTCATATCTTGACTATAGTGAGCTTAGACATTTCACATTTCACTTAGTAGGAACAACGGTCGTTCCAACGAAGAATCGGCGAACTCAGAAAAAAGGATGGCACAGTATCGGTTGTAAAAATTGACCAATCTCTCTTCATGAAACGGAAATATGACGGTGGGAGCCGTTTTTCTAAGGCCTGAATGTTGGGTGAAATCGAAAGGGGTAACACGAATGTGTTTATGGTATTTTGCCCTGGAAACAAACAGGATTCGTTTAGGCTGATTCCCATCATCCGATGTCATGTGAGAGTGAGCCTAGTCATATATTCATCACGCTTGGTAACAGCCTAACACCACCATTATAACTGACGAGTGGAGGGCTCACCGAGCACTGGAGGCCATAGCTCATTATGAACATTGGATTATCAACCACTCAGTGAACTTTTTGGATCCCGAAAATTCAGTCATTCATACACAAAATGTCAAAACATCTGTGGTCGTTTGCCAAGAAGCACTTCAGGGCAGTGTTGGGATCTAATTGACAGTTACTTGACTCGCACCTACAAAAGATTCGGTGTCACAACCAGAATCTCAGTAACTGTGTGCGATGAGTGTTGTGCACTTTACTGCATACGGACTGCCACTACAGTTAAGTTTCATTACCGGTAGTTATCCGTAAGTGTTGCAATTTATCGCCTGCTTATCTTCACTCTTAAGATCTCCATCTCAACGAGTCCCAAGTTCACTGAATTGCACAAATAGAAAATATTGAAGACACTTCCAAGTAAGCCGGTTGCAGTCTATATATTACACTTTCGGTCTATCACCAATGTAGAAACCTGGCTTTTCGCTCAGTACCACTTCATAGTCATACCCAATCGTCAAGCTGTTCCTCAACATATATCGCACTCAAGAGTTGTATACAGTAAAATACACTGGGATTCTATACCAGACATTGCCGATTCTGATCTATCCAAAGAATGCAGTCGATAGCAAAGTCTTGGTGACCTGGCATATGAGGAACGTCTCAGAATGCAGTAAACATTCGCAGTAGTAGCTGCTGCACCTGAATGACTTAGGCACTGAACAACGTCCGAGAATGCATTATAAGTTCACACTAGTAGTTATTCCACCCGATTAAATCAGGCTATCAACAACGTCTCAGCATGCATTATGAAGTCACATTAGTGCTTTTCCAACTTTAATCACCCAAACTGTACCGACCGCTTAAGTATGCATTAAAATTGATAGCCGCTTCAACATGATTCACTGAAGCCATGAATAGCATCTCAGCAAGCAGTATAGGTTCACGTTAGTACCTGCCCTACCCAAATAACTCAAGCTATGATAAGCGCCTTCATGTCCATAGTAGTAGCTGCTCCTTCTGAGCCACTTTTACCATGAACAATTTGGAGAACAAACACATGCGGGAAGTGATGAGAAATTTGTGATTGAAGCATTTGGGGTATGTGGTAATCATCATCTTTACTTCCGTTGATTTTCATATTGATTGGAATATTTTTCTGCACCACGAAAGATACTTGGCGTTCCAACCACAAAGTTGTGACTGGCCGAGAGGTATACCTCCCAGTGATCGGCAGGCAGCTTGAGTTCGTCTGTTTCCGTGTACTATCCCGTATGAACGCCACGCGACTTCAATCTAATTAGAAACAATGCAGTAGAGTGAATAGAATTTACTTCTGATGATTCTCGATGATAGGGTGGGACATGCTATCATTTCCTACGCCGTTCCATATACGTCGGAGATGGAAACAACCATATGGTAGCGTCATTCCTAACCATTTCTAAGGGCGATGTTTCATCGATCAGTATTTATCTGAAATCTTGAAAACAAGGAGAAACAGTATAAATATCGTATAGACAATGTAGCTGGAAATGTTGTCATACATGTTCCACTATCATATGTGTTAGTGTTCTTGTTGAAATGCAATGCAAACATTGTATGGTCGTATATTTCTATTTCGGCCATATCTTTAAAACGCCGTCAAGCTAGTTCACGTTCAAGTTCGATTTGCACAAGACGAAATGGTTGTTGTCAATCTAACGTCCAGAATATTTGCACCGGAATGCCAGAGAAAAGCACCCAGATCAGAGACTGTGACACTTGAAGAGAGATTTATGGATATTTAAGGCTCCGTTTTTCGATTGCACAGTCCGTTTTGATTTTCGAGTAATCTGTGTGGGCAAGGGCAGCAGTAGAAGGGAGATTAAAAGGTAAATAATCGCACACCCCAACGACGGTCCTAATACATTATAATTGCTGTAAGCTTTTTTCACACTAAAAGGGACCTCACACATGATAGACAAGACCGACAGGTAGTGGTGTACTCAATGAAGGAAGCATCAACGAAACCTCTAGTTACAACATCAACTCCATCACCTCTCGAACAAAATCACCAGAATAGCACATTTCCGTAGGTATGCTGCCACAGCCGTATTTGATCCTCATCTTTCCCTAACAGTCCAGGTATTTTACTAACTGGGGAGGCCTTTTCTAAACAGCAAGTAACACTATCAACCTGTTACCTCATGACAAAACCGTGTAAATGAAAGAAAAATAAGGGAACTTGTCACCAGCAACTAACATTGTTATAAACGGACCTCCATAGGTCTGAGTCTATCTCTGGCACAAGCCAAGATCCAACAATCATGACCAATTTTTCTCCGCACCCTTTTTTGTTTTCACGACGGCACCTAGTTTGTGTTTTATCTTTTGGCGCCGTGTGTAGCATTTTTGTGAATATTTTTGGTCAAGTTGTTGTGGCCTCTCTGTCACACCGGTAGACAGCCTGAGACTCAGGAGTGAGGTGGAGTGTAGTTAATGAGAAGTGAACTGCTTCAAACCCACAGCCCCTGAATAAACGGCGGTGTAGGAGTGAATGAATGAATGGGAATGAATGAATTGCCACCCCTGGAATTACCGCTCCTGGTCTGCAGGCGACGATGTTTGAATGCTTTAACAATTTGTTCTCTGATCGGAGGTTCCACATTTGTGTAGATC
>JTDE01006191.1:27034-40088 GCA_014338405.1 Paragonimus skrjabini miyazakii
CCATTGGGCTTCTTTACAACGACGATCGGTGCGGCTCAAGCGCAGAAGCATAGCCGTGGCAGGATCTGACCAGTTGCTCCAGCTGTTCATCCATTCCGGGCCAGTAGACGTAACCGCGAGCCAACGCCTTCATACGGCTGATGCCAGGGTGGCCAACATGAAGTTGGCGAATTACTCTAGGTTGTTGGTGGATTTGATAATTTGACTTAATACCCCGTGCGTTCACTTGCCTGTTGAATTTGGCGTTTAGGTTGCTGACGTTCCACTATCACACTGGGTGATGTTCTTTGTGCTTACACAGGTTCAAGTTCTTCGGATGTTAACATTTCGAAACGTAATGAAATAAGCATCTTTGATGTCACCATCTGACCCCCTTGTGCATCCTTAAGATTAGAGCGGTGGACATAGTTCTCCGAAGACACAAATGTGAATATGAATTAATCATCTACACTGCCCTCAGGAATGCATGTGTAGCTAGGTTGAACATCAAAACAATACAGATTAGAATGTAGAACGTATCTAGCTGTCGAGAACGTTAGCGACATTCAAAACCAAACCAAAAGCTGGTAAATAGTGAAAGGCAGCTGCTTTTCAACGCGGTACGAACTGTTTGTTAATCATGCATCAAAATTTGATTAGTTAAGGATAGTTCAATATTGGCAAGTCGCCTGTGGTTGGCGTGGTATTTGGCTGTCATTCAATATGAAATTCGCCAATGAATGTCTTGCAAACTTGAGCGTGTGGCGATATGCGTCGACTTCATTTTCTCTTTCGACTTAGTTCCGTGACTGCAGGAAAGCTGTTAGGAACGGTAGAGGCAAACGAAGCGTGTGCAGTTGATTTCTAAGTTGACACCGGTGTTATCTAGATAATCGTGCTGAGTACTTTTGCCTCGATGTCGTCTTTTCAAACACGTATGAACAACTTTCTTGATTGCTGTCACAACTGGCCAGTCTGGAAATGTTAGTTCATTGTATTTTCGAAAGAGGGCTTCGTGCGCATTTTCAATATGAAATCTTTCATGTACCTGCCTGCCTTTCCTATGAGAGTTACTTACCTCCCGAAAAACATTATTCGCGTTGGTGATCCCTTTCGGTAAACCGGTCTAAGCCATGTTTGCTCAGTATAAGCATGAAACACGTATGAATTTTGTATCAACTGAGGAAAACAGTACGATCACGCTGCGATTAATGCAGTAACGGCTGTGTGAAAATATAAACTTCTGTACCGACTGGAGTTCGTAAGTAGCACGGTATACTTGTTCAACATCGTGGATGTGTGCGTGCGGAGGATATTGTCCTGTTTAACCACAAGGTTTGTCAGCTGTATTGACTTGACTTCAACTGACTGCTGTGTTCAGCCGTCAAAGGTTTTCTGGTACACAGCAAAACTCCCTCATCTATACACAGCGACATTTAATGTTTCATGCAATCCATACGAGTAAGAGTATTTTGTGAGTGATCTAAAGGATGACCATAAAGTGAATCTCTAGGTCCGTTTGTCCGTTTTGTTGTGAACAACGAACTGGCTTCCGTTGCTTGAATCATCCCCGTTGATCGATGTAGCCAGTCATAATGTGGTATGAGTTCCAGGATTGCTGTCTTTTGACAGTTATGTATTAATGTGTTAACCGAAGCTGGTCACTGTCAGGAAACTATCTACTCTAAGTCAATTGCTCCTAGTGCATTACGGTTGCTGGCTAATCTGCAATCGTCGCGTTTGTTAATCTCATTCACTAAGAATACGGATTGGCCAATTTTGAACATGCGCTTCTGGTATAATTCTAAGATTAAATTGTTGCCTGCCAAACCGCAATCACCTCACTGCTGGTATAAAAAGTATTAGAAATATGTGCAGGATGTTAAAGTATAAAATAGCCATTTGATAGTACACTAAAACGTTACTTAGTCGTAGATAACCAGATTTATGTTGTGTGATGAGTCGAATACGTCGATAGGTAGCCGATGTTGCCAGGTGGATCTGATTAAACAACCAATATGAGTTTAACACAAGCTGCGTAGATATAGTGCATACCGTCGATTGTCATAACCGACACGCGGTTTCGAGAGTAACAACCATCAATTCTAAGCCGTCGATGAACCATTAATCCAGAGCTCCAACTGTTGGTTTCGATAAAACTCCAATGTGAATCTAGCTACTATACTTGTGGAGTAAGTAGTGTGTAATTGTACGAAAGTGCTTTGTTTGCCCATCGTTTAAAGTAGGTAGTGGCAGCTGGTTTACGTTTCGATTATGCCGACCTACTTGTACAGCAGGACTCAAAGACACCAGAGATGCGTCAGCGGATACGTCTACGATTTCGCACGCGGGCAATTGGATGAAAATCAATCCAATCGGCAGGGCACGTCAAACCGTTCACTACGGCTGGGGACATTCAACACAAGCCTACAGACGTACTGTGCACACGAGCGGTTGGCTGTCATTCAGCCTAAATACGGCTGACGCAGCGTGACAAGGCCGAGCTAAGTGAGCGCGGCAGGATGGAAGGGCGTTCAGGTGGTGCTGTTCAATCGGTTTGGAATGACTGCAAACTCAATTGCCATAGCTGTCTCGTGGTAACGGGGGACGGGATAAGTAGTTATTGGATACCCTCAGTAAGCCTGTGCGTAACCATTCATCACGTCATATAGTCATAGTACGCTCTAGGCATTTTTTACGATTCATTTGGACACAGATGCGTGTCCAAGATGAACCGGCTGAACAGCCGTCTTGGATTCTGAACATACATCTTATACAAGTTTTTCCAAGGACACCCGAAACAACTTTCAACTTAAAATGTGAAAAACCAGCAGGCGGTAAGGCAATTTTAAGAACAAATGTTAGTCTGAACAATCTAGCAGACGTGTGAATCGGCATCCACTTTCCTTTCCTAAAGCTTCAATATGCTTATAATGTGATAACGGTCATTCTACTGCGGCCAGTAAATAGTGAGAAACATCAGTAATTCCTTGCTGCTGGTGTTCGTCTGAATAGGTGTTGTGCATTTCCATACAGTCTATTTTGGATAACTGTTGATTATCCGTTTCCTTTTATAAAGTCTAGTGGATACGTGTCCGTTAACCTATATACTACGGAAAACGCCGTGTTGTGTCGACTCATTTTGTTTGCTTTGCAAGCTGATGTACGTTTTTCTTCACTAAACTCATTTTAACGTGACTTTTAATTCGACATTCGTGTGTGTGTGTGCAACAACAATCATTACAAAAAGCGCATCTTCTGTTCGTAGCTTCACGTTCTTGCATTTCTCATGTGTTCATAAATGAGGCTGTATAGTTTTGCTTCCCAATTTTACTTTCCATTTTTCGAGATAATCCTAGTTGAGTAACCGTAAAGTGATCCCTGATCGTTCTGAAGCTAACATGTTCAGTTATTTAGGATAGGTCAGTTATGATGGTTGGTTGAAATTGAATCATTAGTCAGCTGTAAGAAAGGTGTATGAATGTTTCTAATAAATGTGTCTGATGGAGCAAAGTGATGTCTGCTGTAAGCTTTCACTCAACTCCAATTATTATACGCAAACGCTCATCCACTTTCTCTCGTAAGCAATCCTAGGATTGTCCGACCGTCTCTACAAGAGGCACAGTAACTGTCTTGTTTACTTCATTCTATGAGCAACACATACTAGCGAATGTGGCTGAGTGTTTGCACTGTTGTGCCTACTGTGAGGTCAATAGCGCAGTGGTCAAAACAGTTGTCGCATGAAATGATGGCCAGAGTTTAGATGCTGGCCGCGGCAAGGATGTGCATCACCAGCTATTTTCAACAAAAGCGAAAACCGAACTATCCGGCCAGTGACATGTGGATGATCTCCAAGGCATACATCAGCACAGTGCTCAATTCTATTTTTACGTAACTTGAAGACCAGCCTTATTCGTTTGCTGCTCACGCACTGAGGGAGAATTTCAGATAACCTCTCTATGGAAGATGCACTAGACACACGATTAATTCATAATAGGGCCAATGAGCAAAGCCTGTTCTCGCCAAAACTGGAATGGGAATTTCGGTATACTTTTCTGTGAATCAGCTGTGTTGACTGTTGCACCATTGACACCAGCGTGGAACCACTGGACAATTACGCTTAACCATACGAATGCACTCTGTTCTGAATTTCAACGATTTGTACACGGGTTCGATGCCGCACGCCCAGGTGTGACACAGTTTTTGGTGATTAAAGCATCCACCAAGAACACAGAAAAATCAATAATCTAACGATTTCTTAAGGCGGTGAGGATCTACTAACATTTTGGATCGGTTCGTAGAAGAGTAACTAACAGCCTCGAATGAAAGAGCGTTTCAGCGTTTGATAACCCCGTAAGAAAAGAACTTTTGCCCAAAATGGGGTCAAGGTCACAGATCATAGAGCTTCTCGGTGTGACCCGTTCGACTGTTATCAGCCACTGAGGATTGCCCACGAGTTCTACGCTAAACATAAGTTTGAGGATTAAATCACGCTGAAGCCTCCGAAGCTCCGGTGGAGAGATAATGAATTTCGAGACTAGTAGGAGAAATCCCGCAGGTCACTGGCCATTTTGGTGGCTACAGGTTGGATACGTTCAATGGCGGGTTTTTTCTTTTTTACACTTGGTTAACCTATTCAAGCAATGATTTTATATACATCCCGTCAAACGTTCGAAAAACAAGCAGACAAGGGATACTTCCGTCATGCAAAGAACTTCAAGTCCTACTTGGGCTGCCATCTAGTGAGATTAAAATTGTAAACTAGATGACAGACAAATGCCTGTCTTTTTTACCAGTTTAGTTTCGCGAAATATCTCACACTTTGCACTGTAAATCGGGGGTAATTTCCCACGGTTTTCTCCAAATGACTTGTGTGCACATTTACTGTCGTTTAGACAGGAGACTCTAGTTGTCCAATTTGTGCTTACTCGCGTCAAGATCAGTATGTAGTGCATCGAGCTCATTAGCACTCCATTTTTTTTCAAGTCGTCAGCGTTAATGAAGATAAGGTCGGATAAATCATTGATATATTTAAGAGAAAACAGATCCTTGAGGAACTTCTGGGGAGATCGAAGAGGTGGACGAACGGTCTGACCCAGTTTTCATGCTGGAAGTTTCTACCAAGAAAAGATGTGATCCAGCGCAGAATCTGTCCTTAGACGCCGTACATTTCCAGTTCATGTACAAGAACGTCGTATGAGACACGGTTGACAACTCTGACTAAATCAAAGGAGATAATGTCTGAACTGTGTTCAATGCTTTGGCCTCTGCCAAACTGTCCGTGTAGGTCAACATATCGGGTTACGCATGATCTGTATTGATTGAAGCTATGCCAAATGGAGGAGATAGGGTTATTTGAGAGAAAATACTTGATGGATCGTTTTGACAAAAGTGTGGGACGTTATGGAGGGTGGTTGGCCAATAACTAGCGAGAGGGTGCCAGTCTCGTGTCCTAGCTAAAGATCTGGCAATGACTCCTTTCCATGTTTTCGGAAGAGTATCTACCCGGTGCTTCTGTTCAACCAATAATAGCCAGGTCACTCAATAATTTAGAATTAATACACAATGACTGACGCCGCACTAGAAACACGCTTGTTAGTATATCATTGTTTTTTCCCATTTGCCTCCTCAAACAGTTGCACGCAATTTACGGAGCCGTGACCATGAGTACTAATGGGGCAGATCGATACGGTTATCGTAACCAAATGCAGTCAGGGTACCAAGAGTCAAATAAAGAGATTACGAAGGACATTATGAACATGCCTTATTACCAGTCGGTTATTTCACGATTGTTTATGATTGTTTATGTACACTGGTCCTCACACGAATCGAGATCCCAGCCGAGGCCTTTAAATTATTCAGTTTATTCCACCAAAACTGGTGAGTGACATGTAATATCCATATGGTGATCGAAAAAACGCAAACGTGCATCACGTAGACAACTGCGCTGAGCGAAGCAAATTTACGTAAGTGATTCAGACAACCGAACACCAAATGCAAGCCAGCATGTGAGTAACCGACCACACTTAATTTTATGAGGTCTGCTTCAGCATACATATATTTAACACACTGCTTATAAGGAGCTGAATTGCCATTGGTTGATTAGGGTCAATACGTTGGTCGTTATGTTGCGAAATTCCGTTGATCATACCTTGGTGTTATCGGTGGTTATTCTCCGATTTACAGCCAACCAATGCGCTCATGTTCAAGTATCTTTGAAATGAGCAATCAATGTGTGCATGAATCCAAATTTTATATTTTGCGGGTATGGGAGTTAATTAATGCCATCAACCGTCGAACCTGACGATAAATTCAACAAAATCTTTTATAGAAATCTTATTTTGCGATATGTTAGCACTTCTTTTACTGTCATCAGTCGCGCACGTTAAACATGTGTGTTATGTACGACAGACAGAGTTGGGCAGGGTATGGACGCGCATAACTGGAATGCATTTAACGCGTATTAGATTTATCTAGAATAACAGCGTGACTCAATCTACCTCGGGAGAAGTAGCAGTTATTGGTTGTGCAGAATATACATGATGCGCAGAATCTTCGTGGATGATCCACATTGTGAATAATACATTGACAATTTTTATACATCCGTAATGTATTTATTGGCACGGAGGATATGAGCTCGTCTGAACTGGTGCAGAAGTTGATCTTCGAAAGGCCGTTGCAGAATAGAACGTGCTGATATGTGAGTGCTAGTTAGTAGAGCATTTCGGTTTATAAAAGCTGTGCATCATTCACAATATCCCTTCCAGGGCCAGATCTGAACCTAAGGGCATGTCTTCCTGAGACAACCGCCTTGACAACTATCAGACTGATCTGATATTATGCAAGTCTGATTCATTCTGTGCTTTTATTAATCAATGAAATTATTTTACTCAGATGTCAGAGAAGTTCATGAATTCGGACTGGAAAGTAGAAACAGTCATGAGATCATCCGTTGGAGTTAACAATCCATTACTTTCGTCTCATACTGAAACGATCGGGGAGTGTGAGAGATAGCTACTGTTAGTGTAAAATGACGCCAGGTTTGAGTGTATAGAACCTGTATATCGTCCTTTTTCGCGTATCACAAATCAATTGCAGCTATTCCATTTACTTAGAAGCACACGTAACAAGCACAAAATAACCATAGTCGAACTATGCTCTCATAAGGGTTGGTCTAAATTACATATCAATATTACATCTGGAACTCGAATTGGGAAACGCACTCAGGAGGAGATCGTGCTCACTACACGAGAATATATGGTGAAGTAAAACTAATGAGCAGTTTGTTTGCTACATAAAACTTTCACCATGAGGGTTTTGTACTGATTTGTTTGACGAATATATATATATATATATATATATATATATATATATGACATGTGTATGTGAGATGCTAAGTGGCGACTTTCATATCTTAGAGATAGCTCGTGTGCAACTGACGGAATTCATTCAACTAAATGTGACTATGACGATAACGCAGTGAGCTCGTATTCGTCTAAACTTGAGTGATCAAATCATACATTCATTTCACTGGCTTGTTCCCAAACTTACGTTCGACGTGTATATGTTCATTCTAACAAAATCCGCGTAATCTTGCGCGTTATTATCTTTGCATTTCGATGAGATGTAGCTATAGGTAGTGCATTCTCAGACAACTTTTCAGCAACGGAATTTCACGAATCCTCAACCGCTAACTAACTTGCTTCAAGATCGGACTATCTTATGGAAAGACAAATGAAGTTTTGTTTATTAAAGGACATAAATATCTACTGCGCATATCCAACGAGTCCACCTGATTACAAACTAGTAGGATTTCACATTATAGTCAACGGATACTGTAGCGGTTTCAGATCAACTCATTCCCCATGTTCATTTCGAAAAATAAACCCTTATTTTGCTGGCAAAAATGTGAGATGTTTGTTGTGCATCTATCATTCAAATGACGGAGGAATGTGAATAGTTAAGTCATTGTACTCGCTTATACAACGCATGTGAAAAAGTAAGGACTTTAGATGAAAGAAACGATTTTAATTTTTCTAATACATATTAATTAACATTTGTCTTGAAGTCCAGTTTTGAAGTTTTTCTAAGCCGTTTAAGGGAGTTCAGTGTTTTATTTTCGAATTATTCAAATTTGCTTAGTTATGGAACTAACTTGTTCATCTATATCTGGTTTTCAACAGTTACCTGCCAACTTTATTCCGAACTACATTCCCTGTCAGCGCAGATTCGTTTATTCCGGTTTTCTTCCCACATGCTGGTGACAATCTGTGTAAATACAAAACTGACTTGTTTTGTTTCGGGTTAAAAAAATAATGTTTAATTTTTTTCAGCTGCTGATGCAGATCTATGTGTGTTCCGTCAAACCTAGCAATCCAATGACCTCTCAATATCAATCACTCAGTCGATTATCGTCAGCTGATCATTCAATTGATTGTCAGGGAAGATTGCCCAAGTTGGTTGCTAACATTTACACTGCCATATTTGCTGCTTAACACGACTACTGTTGTTTTGTGTATGGCAAGTTTTGTTATGTTTCCGCTAAAGCTTTGTTAGTACATTTGTGTATTGATGTCTCAGTGTTATTTGTTGAACACGCGAACACATATATGTGAAGAATGCTTGGCTTAATTCGTTTTAACAGTAGTAATTATTAGCAGTATACTATTCCCCAAATGTGTTGGATATTCGTCACTCACGCAGCATTTTTAACAGTCTTACCTGTTCGAAACAAGTAGTTTATTGACTTAACTGGTGTCTTATGGCTTACATTCAGCGTTAAGTATGTTAGTGCAACCTCTGTACAACAGTTGTAAAAAGTTTAGGATTGCAATGCAGCTGAAGAACTGCGGTCATATGAACAGCGTTGAACTGTCAAATAAACGTATAAATTTAGGACAGTTTGAAACATTTAAGTGTACTTGCGGTTCAGCTGGGCTGCCTCTGAAAAACTCATGCCAGCCTCAGCACTTCCGACAAAAACGACCTTTACCTGTAACAATTTAGCTGACACGCAGCTTTCAGTAGGTTGCTGCGTGACTAACTTGATATGTTGAGGTGATGGGCTGTTGTACACACATTTGCTCTTTTGATCAACCAAGCATACCTATCTGCATTCTACCGACACAGCGCGTTAATAGCCGATGAACAACTTCAAACTGGATTTATCACCTTGTGTCTACTAAGCTGAACTAAGTACAAATGGCGACACCTTCTCCCTGCATTACCTGTGAGATTTTAGTTTAGAGCGACATCAGTTTTATGGTGACCAAGACTTATCATCTGTACGCTTTCGAACAAAAAACAAATGCGATCTTTGTATATATTCTCAAGCTGACCAAACAATTATTTGTCCCAGTGTTTTTACTGATAAGACTGGCATTTTTAGACGGAGCCACGTTGTCTACAACATAGGTACATAGTTTGAACGTGTTTAGGTTCGACAGCGATCAAAGTTCACCAAAGCAAACATTGTCGTTTTCACAAACTAGAAATGAGTAATCCTCAGAAATTGCTGCTACTCAACTGAGTTGTGACAGCTCCACGACATCGTCTAACTGATATGTTCATAACCCAAATGTGTGACTATTTTACCAGTTACCATTGCCCACACAGTCTATACATGCATTTATGTACTCTGCTTGAATTAACACACCAGAGGTTGGAGTCGAACGTATCAGTATAAAAATTCCAAAGTAAAAGGTATACGTAACACAAAATTGCACCATCTAAATACTATGTATGCATATCTATGCGGTCGAATGCAACAAAATGTGCTTGTTGTAAATAGCACCATTGTTTCCATGTGTTGTGAAACGTTACCCAGTTTTCCTCGTGTGTGTCAGCAGTACGCCCGTTATTTTTATTGTTCGTTAGGATTCAAGAGTTGATCTATACTGAGAATGCTGAACACGGTTTTTGAATAACTACAAGATTCTAAGCATCAAACATTCCGCTACAGTTAACATGATTGCTGCTCGGGGTTTTTCTGGGAATGCGACTCCTGAAAGCAATTATGATTGTTATGAGAATTTATCTTGCTGTTCATCAGCTCCGTTCCACCGACCGCAAGTCTGTTTTGCCAGTCCATTTTTAACTATATTCCCGTAATTCCAAGTCACTTTGGGCATCACTTCAGCAACGAACATGTGTGCAGATTACGTTCTTGTTGTTTACATGTACGTGTTTAGTTCCTTTCAGTTAGGACATTATATAGTCTTTCTCTTACAAACTACGACCGCAGAAAGATCACTTATCTCTAGCTGAAATGTCATCCTTTTCAAGATTTTGCACACTTCACGCTGAGACAGTCATTTTATGCAACAGAAAACGTATCATGCGGAGACGTTAAATCGGCGGCATTTCCTGCATGTCATTAAATAAATCGTTCACAGCCAGAAGGAAATAGTTACTATTTAGAAATTGCAATGCATTTTCGGTAATAATTTTTTATTTTGCAGTAATTAGGCGTCCCTGGCAAACGCTTATTTGTGCATATGTATCATGTATATGTTGTTTACAAGTAGACTTGACACCAGTTTATGTTAACTGGCATCAATCCATGTTGAAGATGTTAGAAACTGGATAATTATACGAATGTCAGTAGAATAGGTTTTCGGGAGAGCAACGGGATGATCAATATCATGATTGTTTATTTGTTGAACCAACCTGAGTTAGAAATTGCAGCTTTGAACCCTTACATATTTTGCATGCTGCTAATACAAACCATTGAAAGTGTTGCTCTGGATGTTGACAACTTGTGTGAATGACTTGAAGAACTATGATCGTTTTCGAGTTTTGCTTGTGTACTCTACATAATGAGAGATTCTATGTAGCAGGTTGGCATTTATATGGAAAACGCCTCTACACTGTATGTTTTGGTACATTTTATAGCAACTCTATTTTTCTTGTCAAGTTAGTATAGTGCAATCACATAGTTGTTTATATTGGGATGTAGTGTTGGTCGATCTTTGATTTTTAAACGAAAGTGCCGATAATCATTTTGGTTGCTTCACCGTAAGACATGCAAAATCTTGTTTAACTAATAATTTCTATATACAAACGAAGCTTTACTGCCACATTTTGTTGGTCATTGGAGATGAATGTTTTTCAGATATACGTAAGAACGCTATATATCGTGCGCCATAAAGGCTGATCTCATCAGAAAATTCTTAACGTAAGTAAACTGCACCAACCTTCAAGGAAGGTGAAACATGTTGCAGGTGAAAATATATCTCAGCCGACAGAAAAGTTGATTATGGTGATAAAAGTAACATGCAAAAGAGCAGTTGATGGAAAATGTCAAACAAGAGCTTTTTCAATACGAATGCACTCGAATAGCAGCGTTTCAGACTGACCAACCGGACGACGAGTGGTCAGAAATTTTCACTGTCACTTAAGCCATTTTTTTTGACTCGTGTTTTGTTCAATGTGTACTTAATGAAAGAAAGCAAGAAGCAAGAACGTGGTATCCTATGTTCAATATCTGTGAGCCACAACTATAGTTTAACAGAATTAGTGCACTTTTTTCCGGTTGAAATGAGCCGTATGCATACAGAGCTCTTTAGATCTGCTGGAATTTCCACTAACTTTAAACTATCATGTGAGTCTATCAATAAAATTAATTACATTATGTACACAGTCGATTCGTCATTTACGGTGTACTGGCCACATTCTTAACGAGTTAAATGTTGCATTGTTCATAGCTGATACAATTTTGCATGATTGTTCATTGTGTCGCTTCTGAATTATGAGGTCAACCGATTTACTATTTAGTGGGAACTAAATGTCAAAGGTGAATACTTCATTTTATCACGAACTGGAGACAGCAACACCATACGAAAAAACTGTTCACCATCTAAAGGACGGAACCACTCTGAAAACCCAGAGTTGTCACAATCTGAAACTAAAGCAAATTCATTTGAGAAACTCCGTGGGTGGCAGTCGGTACCCCGGAGCACTGAGTTTGTTCCATCCAATGAAATGAATTGGGTGCGTTAGTGACATGTCTTATTATGAAACTTATACTATTACAGATGCTGCTGCGCTCGAATTCTTCTGTGTTTCCACAATTAACACACACATATAGGATATGTAAAACTGGTCAGTAAAACTACTTGCCTAAATTCATTTCAAGTTCTTCGTTCTGGTTTTCTTTCGTAATGATCGTAAATTTGATGACATATTTTTCGAGTTGATCATAAGTTAAATGTTTGAATATGTTCGCTTTTTTTAATACTCAAATTGAACAATCCAGTATTGAAAACACAAAATCTGACTCATGGTGATAGCTTCGAAAAACGTCGCAAATGCACAAATACTGTGGAGATTATAGTTGAGAGTAGTTGTACAAAATGTTTTTGGCATATAGGTTTATATTCAGTTGTAAAAATGATATATGTGTAAATATGACGACGCGGGTTAGCCAATATTAACCAAGGTGTTAGTGCTTATATTCAATGGACATTTCAGTGCAAGTGCACTCGGAATCTCGCTGTCTGGTGGGACCCACAAAATTCAGCGGATGTGAATAATCGTGATACCATGGCAATAATTGCATATATTAGTATATTAAGAGATACCGTTAATTATTGCCAAAGTTTCGTCAGCATTTTATTATTGATTGTCTGGTTTTGTAGCTTTCGTTGGATGACTAAATATTGTAATAGTTGCACAAATCGTTCATATCTTTTTTCTCTTTTGCAAACGGGTATAAATGATTGCCGGTTTTTATGAATACTTATGTCACGCACGTATACAGATTGCGGACTACCATCAAGTGAAATCAAGGAATACGCACTCAGACACACATAATATGTGCATGTAGTGGATCTAAACAAATAGTTCGATAAATTGCTTTGATTTAGAATCCCACCACACCAAATGCAGTATCCAATAGATACAATCCGTGGTGCCGTTCCTAATTAATCTTGAAAGTCACAACTGAGGTAATTCCGAATGACAGATAAATAAGGAACTTCGCCGCAATAGTCGCTTGATTCCGTCAGCGTCTAACTCGCTAAAATTCCGTGCACGATCTAACTCTCGCACTCGATTAAGGTGGTGCTGGTACCAC
>JTDE01006192.1:1437-15207 GCA_014338405.1 Paragonimus skrjabini miyazakii
GAAGTCGAATAAAACGGTATTTTCGGGGAATTGGGTTCTTCCCCGGCAGAAATGTGTCAGGAAGTCGGCACCGATGAGTGGCGTTTGAGCATCATCAAGCAGGAATATCTATCGAAAGCATCGACGGCAAGAGAGCGTTCCCCGTAGGTTTTCATGCGACTTTGATTTGCGGCCTGTAAAGTGTACTGGCCAGACTGAAGTAGATCATTTGGTTGCGGTGGAATGACGCTGAGTTTGGCTGCCGTATCGGTAAGGAACCGGAAGCCGGTTGGTCGATCTCTGATGAAAAATAAGCGACTAGTTCCTGATGGGCCAGCGACAGTCGTCGCTGTTACTGGCTAGCCTCCCAGTTCGACTGTGACGCTTGGCGGGCTCGAAACGTGCACGGTTGGGTGCACTTCTTCACTTTGTGTCGGAAGTTTTGGTGGTACCAACACCACCTTGATGGACTGCGGGAGTTAGACCGTGCAGATCGTGAGCGGTTGCTGGGTTGATGCTTTTTCAGCTCATTGATCTGCATGGCCATGCTGTCCATACGATGGCACATCTTCTCTATCAAAAATTTTAGGCGATCGTCATTAGTTGAGATCGAAAAGGACGACGTGGGGACAGCTGTAGTTGTGGCGCACACCAGTTGTGAGGGGAATGTTTCTGATACCTTGTCTGCAAGGGCTGTCAATTTGTTAGTTGCGCAATCCTCATCCATGGCGGCCAAAATATGTTGCAACGCAGACGGCAGCTTTTCCGCCCACAATTGCTTCAAGATGGCGTCATCGAGTTTCCGCGAGCCTAACAGGTTTCTCATGTAACGTAAAAACTGAGACGTGGACCGATCGCTTAGCTCGACTGAGTTGAACAAGTCATGCAGCAGTTTATCTTCTGACCTCCCAGTCCGTTTTATGATGGCGTCTTTTAGAATGGTATAGGGGGAATCGGACGGGAATGATTCCAACAGGTCCTCCACTTCCGCAACGACATCAAAGGGAAGAGATTATACCACATATGAGAATCTTAGTTTCTCTGATGTTATCCGCCTGGTAGGAAAACAGCCTCAATCTGGTGGAACCACAGTCGAGGGTTTCGGGCGCTGTACTCGGGCAATTTTAAAGCAATACTGTTTTCGATTTTAATGTCATTGTCCATGATGTCCTCAAGCATTGCCAATATAAAAAAATGGATGAAGAATTGTTCGGAAAAAATAGGCGGGCTCACCAATTTTGTAGTGGATCTAAACACTATACAAAATTCAGGTATGAACACGAAATCAAAAAAGTGATACAAAATGAAAACGATTGACTCACAATAGTTCGTTAAGGTGCTTTGATTTAGAATTCTACTACATCAAATGCGGTATCCAACAGATACAATCCGGCGTGTCGTTCCTAATTAATCTTGGAGGTCAACAACTAGGGGTAATTCCGATGACGGATAAATAAGGAAATTTTGCCGCAATAGTTGGTTGATTCCGTTAACTTCCAACTCTCCAAAATTCAGTGCACCAGCGACCCCAACGCAGAGAGAACGCAAGGCTTGCGAACCGAGAAGTGAGTGAGTTGTATTTACTGGTTATCGATTAGTTCGATTAAGTTGGTTTAAGCGTTGGCTGTATACGTGAAGTTGAGGAAAGTGAAAAGTGTGAATAACAATCAGAATTTTGAAATAGAAAATGGTGTACAAGACGTTACACTAGTTATCGCGGTGTTCCGGTGTGACATAATACGCTCTAGATGTTCGTCTACCGTGTTACTTTCTTCAGGCGGTGGTCAGTTAGTCTGGGACATATGTTCCGGATTCTTTGGAAAGTTGGCTCATCTGAAATTGCGTCGAGCCAACGGCAACTGGCGGGTGATAGTGACGTCGCATATTAAGCGGAAACTGGTTGTGGCAAGGTCGCCTGCACTTAATGGCGCACCAACTCCGACTATATCCACCGTATGGGGTTCAGTAATTAACACGATGTCTAGTTGGGATGTCCTGTGATCCTCTGCCCACCTCGTAGGTTGATTGACGCGTTAAGTGAGTCCTAATTCCTGCACGAGGTCGTATAATTCCGTGGCCGCGGTTCAGACGTTAGCCCGCTGGACAGACCTGCAGTCGGGAGGTTGAAGCCCCCTGGAACGATGGAGTCATGTCGGGGGATTGTGATGGCCCGTCTAATGGCAATGTACATTCTTTTATCCCATTCTAGGGCTACGGACGGGTCACGATAAATGACGCCGACAATGACTTGTGATAAGTGGGGTGTCCTAACACTCATCCACATGGGCTCCTCAAGTGAAAGCAGCGTTGGGTCTCTGTTTAGGGCTGCGCGTAAAACAATACCAACGTAGATTGTTACGCCCCCACCTCTGCTGGCTAGCCGATCCTCGCCAAGGATAGTGCAACCAAGAAGTTCTATCTCGTGATTGGATATGTCCGGCGTTAGCCATGTCTCCGCTACACCCACGATCTTGGTTTTCTTTGAGTCGACAAGTTGTCATAGTTCCCCCACTTTGTTTTTTGCCGCCATGGGAGGTATACCAGCAAAGGGTGCTTCGCGCTTACACCTTGGTTTATCTGCGTGAAGTTGGATCTTTGGTGGAAAGCTGTTTCAAGCGCATACCACCTCTGAAGCACAGTGGACAACATATTTCTTGTGAAGAGAGTGATTTGTGTTGGTCTGGGGGCTGAAGTGGAGCTCAGGTGTACTGGGCGCGGAAGGCGTTGGATAGACCATGCTCCACATTCGCCTACGTTTAGATTTAGTTTAGCTCGGATAAACTTCCAATGGTCGATTTCTTGCTTATGCGCGTGCAATGTATCCGCATCCTTCAGCTCCTCTACGCCGTGTACAGCTAAACTACAGGTTCCATCATACTGGGAGCTCTGGGGATTGCCATATGACGTTCATCGAGTCTCCCTGATCACCCAAGGGAAGTCAGGTTTCGATCTTAGGCAAGAATCATGGAGACTAGGCAAGGAAGATGATGCTAAGAGAACCTCCTCAACGTCTTCTATCCGGCCGAGCGTGACACGGATTGACCGAGGTCGTCCGTCCTGGTAGAGCTGACGGAGCCTACACAGCGTGGGTTTATCTTCCATGCCTAGCTCAAGTAGATCGCAAAGGGATCTCCAGTGCAATTGATCATCAGCTTCTTTCTGGTTGAGCAATGTGCTTTCGCTTTCTGCAGCGTTATAGACAATGAGATTATGTCTGACGAACTCAGGGCAGGGACTAATCCTGGGCGTATTTGTGCCCTGTGTTCTGAGCTGGGGGACGGCTGTGCGATTACGGTTTTCGACTAACTGCTTGGAGCTTTTCTGGTTCGTGACGATGGGTGACTTGGACGCATCAGCTTAATGACGCGCAGTAACGATGCGTTTACCACGCTTCCACTTAGTGCGGCCTGTCGAAGCTGGTTTACTAGCTAGTACAGGAGATGGTGGGCTTTGGTTGTGTGCAGCCGGGCTGAGGTTGTCTGGCGTTGGCGTATCGGGAGTGCGTACTGTAGAGATTGAGGAGCTGACTAACTCGCTTGTTCTGTCTATATCTTGAGTGATGCCGCCATTACGGAGGTTAAGTCGAGATGTCACACAATGGTATCTGAGGGCCGGGGTGGGTGGGTGTTGGAGCCTTAAGTACAAGTCTATGAGGGATTCGTGGTCGCACTTGCAGTGAACCCAGTAGTTACAAAGTCACAGGCCATGGTTTGCTGCGAGGTCCTACTATCTTCGAACATGGTCCACAAACGCCGGCAGTCGGACTAATGACAAGTCTCATGCTAGCTAACTAACTAATCAGCAGAGCTCATAAACTTTAAGAAAGTAAGGATAAAGAATAAGACGAATAGGAATTGCCAAACGTGCTTTCCGATGAATCTCTGTGGTGCCACGAAGTATTATATTGTTGCTGCAGTGGATAGTATTTCAGTGGCAGCAACCTGTGAACACGATTCCTTTTTCCGCGCATATTTCTGCTTTTTTGTCAAGCGGCCCATTAAATGTAATCATCGAGGAGAGGGGATGATGTCCACAGCACAAGTGTTTTTCACGCTTTTTTTCCAGTCAATCACGCACGGGGTTTGTACGGACCAATAGCAGCTCAGTAAAACGCACGCTTAAATTAGCTGTTCTCGCCAATGATTCTTTCCCCGGTTATCAACCTGCCGCATAGTCCTATCCTATTTACATCCCCCACACACCCCCGTAACCTTAAAACCTAACCAACCGTTAGAACACGGCCTTTCTCACTATGCCATTTAAGAGAAAACAACCCGTGTAATTCAGTGAAGTAACATATATTAATGGCAAATATTTACATTTGAACAAAACGTGGAACGTTACTTTGCATCCAGATCAAAAGCGTTCTGTTTATCAAGATCCACAATCTGTATTCTCTCCAGTATAAATAAAAATGTCGTCAGGCTACCGCGCATAAACCTGGCTAACGTCTCCACTTTCTCGTGCGCACGGATTTTGTGTATATCGTTTGTCCCTTGCGCAATATAACCACCCTTTACAATATTCATTAAGCATGCTATGAGGGATGGTTGAATATTCCGTTACTTCGTGTACTTGCCCTAAGTGCGTACCGAATCAGGGCTATATGGCAGGCCTTACCTAATAAAAATGCTTTTGTGTTTGTTTGAATGTAAACGCCTGGTGTGCACCGGAATAGGTTATTTGTGCGGCCACTGTCATGATCATAAGACGTTCCAGCGTACTCCTAAGTAAGGCTCCAGCACTGGGGGCACTAATACCCCCAAAATAATCCGCCATTCAGTAATCTCCACACTTCCCATTGCGGATTGGAACTTGAAATTCAACATTTTCATATCCTCTGACTGTTTCACTGATGTCACGGATAAAGACAAAAGTGTATGTTTGTTCGCCAGTCGCGTGATTTTTGCTGTCAACCGTTCCATGTTTGCACGTAAGGCTTCCATTTGTACATTGACGCGATGAAATAGATCTAAGGGTGTGCATGAGATGAAAAACGCACTTTCTCACCATTCAAAGATGAACTCAACTGTTGTGAATCAGCCTTAGTAACCGCTTTTTGTAAAACACTTCTGGCAATGAATAGAAAACGAAGTATTGTTTTCTCACTGTTATAGTTTTGGAGTATAGGTTGTGCACCGTGTGTCACGCTACCGATGGATATTTGGTGACCCGTGCTGCATGAAGGAACGAAATAATTGACAGCAGTAGGTGCCAACTTTCTCTTTTTCGCACTAACATCTCCATCGCGGTCATCGTCTGGAAAACGTGGTTGTTTACTGGTAAAATGATACCTAACTGGAAGGACGAACGTACATTCGACGTTTTTGGGTAAACTCATGTATGTTTTCTCGTCACTTGAAAGCAGAGTACAAGAAGTGTTTCATATTTCTATTTTCGTTCGAAATTAACTGCAGTGAAACGTTGGTAGGTTTGATATCAATAATCTAACTTACTTGTAACTAGTATGTAAATTGGTTACTTCGGGTCGTCGGATTTCGGCTGCAAGTGGTTCCGTGCCTACCGGGTAGTCGTGTAATGATGGTTGATGTTTGCGTAGCAGTTAGCCAGCCGCTGCTGATGACGGCAACAGCCTCGTTGTCGTCTGCCTCAATTTCAACCATACAGTAACACTTTCTCGGGTCCATATCTGAAAATGAATAGCATTTCTTTAGTTGTGGTTAGCAATGTTCAGGCCAGCAGAAGAAGAATACATGGACTAGTTTCATTGGTTCGTGTTTATTAATGTTTTGTTGAACATATGTAAAGGTAGAATAACAAGTGAACCGGATAATGATGAAAACTGAACGCATTTACACAGTACATCAGAAAAAGTACACGATGCAGTTGACGGTTGACGTCGCTTACCTGAAACATATACAACATAGAAGATGCAGTGCCATGCACCCAGAAGTCAGTAATAGTTTGGAAACGCTTACAATACAGAACAGGTAGATTTGCATCAACATTATCATTGTCTACAATACCGTGGGGCAGGTTGTGTGCAATAATTACATTATCGGGACTAGCACTGGAAATAAGTGAATTATTAGGGTACAACCCACGTTCCTTGCATTCCTTGTTGTGGGGTTCAGCACGCAACAGCTGATCGGTCTCAACTACCTTCGCCGCTGTCAACTCTTCTTTCCACTTGTAGCACAACTGGGCAATGGGATTTCAGGCGGAATGTAGCATACGTTTAACATCGTAAATGTACGACTCGAAGGGGAAGATGGAAAACCTGCCGAGTTCCGCTTGAAGTTCCAAGCCGTCCGCCAAATGTACGAGCAAATGGACATTGTATGTCACTTCCCCTGCTCCATATAAATGGGGAAATTCATACACGAACTTGCGCATGCAAGAACTTCCGTACTCAAGCAAAGATCTGCTGGAAACCGGATGAGCGCGGGCATAAATCCCTATGGATAAGTCGAGAAAATTGGAGTAATTCTTCTGAAGTATGGTTCCCTTTAACATCCATTGTCCGAAGTGCAAGAGGAACTACCTAAATTCACAAAATTTACGATTGTTAAACATCAAACATCCGCGACAAACCCTTGGAAAGTCGCCTATAGGTAGACGGCGACAGGCAGTTATCTCAAGTCAACGTGTTCAACAGTGTCAGTCTCCAAACGTATGCCTTTGTTGTAAAGGGAATTCCAGCAACAACGACGCCAGCCTTCGTACTACACCGAGACAACAAACGGTGAACGTATCGATCAAAAACAGTCCGTCTCGACAGCTTTACCAGCTCACGAATGAAGGCGTCAATCGACTGCGTTCACAACTTCGCCATACGACATAACAGATTCATCCAACCGACAAGACTACGCGCATTGATCGGTCCATTCCACCCTGCATCACCGAGCCACGGACGGTTAAATTGTAGATACTTGATTGAACGTCTCCGTGACATCGGACATCAGCCGTGCGTAAGTTGCAGCATTCAGCCAATCACAACTCACCGCCATGTTGACTCTAATTTCACCCTTTATTACGCGGAATTTTCCGCTGATCTTGTTCACGGAGTAGTGTAACGAGAGGAATTCCGTTCAGCAGAAATAATTAGAGAATGTTTGATGCCTCCTATTGGAGAAGTGACGTTTCCAACTATACAATTTATGCTAATAAAGTCGTTTTCCTTCCCCTTCAAAGATTCGTTCGATTCATATGTGTATCAACGTGCATTTCTCCACTCCGATCGAGGATGGCAAATTACCCAATGAGAAAATTGCGCTTCTAGATCAACCGGTGTATTATTAAGTGTAACGTGCGATCGAAACCAACAAGCGCACACAGATTGAATTTGAGCTGAGTAACGAGGCGTGCTGCCGTGTTGTTGACGCCGTTTTAGTTAGCGTTTGTGTAAGTCGTATGCATGGATTACTGGGCCTTTGGCTCATGCTCATTTCTTGTTATTCCCTTTCACAGGGCTGTTGTTGGAACCCCTAATTCGGAAGAATGCTGTCCCGCGGTATCTCCACGTTGCCTTTAAGTTGGTCCGTAAGTGTAACGGACAATTGGGGTAGAGGCGCTCGGCTTGCATGTTACATTGCAACTTCAACTTTCGCGGGTACGAAATGCTTCTAAAAGTTGACAGTACGAAGCAGAAACAACATATAGTATGGAACCCAAATAGTACTGTGCGCAATGGATTAGTACATTATTCGATAAGGGAAAACAATAATCGTGTGCAATTTTTTGATGCACAGGGCAAAGCTTAAGATTATTGCACTACACAAGCAAGTTCACGCTCTCTCCGACTCAACCAATTAGACTGAGGATAATTCAGGCCAATGAAATTGACGTGTAAATCAAGCCAGTGAAGTTACAAGTGAAAACTGAACACATCACAGGGCAATTTGGTAACTAAACCGCTGTGATTAAACACGCGATGTCGAACACGTCGCATTTCTGGAAGCTTGTTCGATGTCGATTAACGTTGATATGACCGACGTTTTCCGGCAATATTTTGGGTCGGGAACAGGCCCAAAACTTCTCGAGTCATTCGACATGTTTGAAGCCGACCTCCTTCAATTTCGGCAGGTCACCAGAGTGTGCTATCGCATAAGCACCACGACATCGAACGAGGACAAAATAAGCTTATGTGGTTTCATATGCACCGGGTGGGATCAATCGCTACGTCCCAGTCGGGGTGTTTGCAAAAAGCCGCATGGACATACGGGATGCCAGCCGTTCGTCGACGTCAATCGCAGCGCTGAGGGATTTTACGAAGTAGGTTTGATATGAACACGTCCACTAAGGACATTTGCAACTTGCGTGCCAGACACATAACTCAAAGAAGCTCTCCGTTATACTTATTAGAACTTGCCAGCAAACTCTCCGAATCAGGGCAGGCCTACTGTGTTCTGGATGCCAAAAACCGCGTTTCCCATTTCTTTGTCATGAATTCCGAACGGAGAACTATGTACCGGCGCTACCCCAAACTGATGGAAATAGACGCAACTTACCGAAGCTGTTTGGGCAGGTATTACCTCTTCGTCCTTGTTATGGTTGACGCTTGCGGGATTGGACGGCCGATCTGCCTCCGGTGGCCGGCGAACGAAACGACCGAAGCCAATCCTCAGTTACTCTACATTTTCATCTAATACTCAGGGCCAATAAACACTGGGACGATGATCATGGCCGACAGCACCGCCACCCAGGCAGCGATTACTAAGGAGCTGCCGCCAGTATGGCAATTATTGTGCCCAGTGCATCTTCTGAAGAACGTGAAGCAACGGGTGTCTCATCGTATTCATTTTAATCATTTTAATAACGTCCCAATTCCACTGCTTTCCAACACGTTTACGAGGCCATGCACACCAGGTGCACGGAGGTATTCTCCATCTCCTTGTTTGAAATCCAGCAACTGCACCCATCGATCTTCAACTACTTGCAACAGCGGCTGATTCTGCGCGCCAATAATTGGTGCAACAGCCACTCTCCGATTTCTCCAACACTAGGAACTCGAGACAACAATTTCGTGGAGGCAACTTGTCGCTCAATCAAGCGGCACGACTTCTATGGTCGTATTTGCTTGTGGAAAGCTGCGAAACGAATAACTTCCCACTGGCATGCATGTGTCCTGAGTTCGTCTACCACGCATGGCGTCAGTTTTCGTGCAATGACGTTCAGTCCGGGATACCGAAGATTGGGTGAAAGGCGCGGCTACCTGTTGCCAGCTTAGCCTGCCTTTTATTCATGATGTGATGGAAAACTGCCGACTCGTTCCGAAGCTTCCCACAGGCGGATGCGCGGTCGATTCGAGAGTGGTGGACGGGGAGCTAGAAAGATTTCGCCGACGGATTGTGGGGGATTAGTGTTGATGCGCCGGTTTGGTCGACTGATGTTGAAGAAAGATCGGTTATACTGTCTGCCATATTAATGGCCGCAGTTTGACCAGGGGTTGCAGAAGCATTCAGATCGACGATGAATGCCGGCGTTCCTTCATATACGGAGAAACAAAGCGACAATGGATTACTTGGGCATATCTGAAGAAATCGCCTCATGTCCAGTATAAATTGGTTGACCGTTTCGCGGGAAAATTTCCGGGATGCCAGTAATCCGGGTTCGTTGAACGCCAACAGTTCTGGTGATCCGAAATGGGCTCTGCGCTTTGTTTCGAATGTGAAAGCCGGTATATGAATGATTGCGTTGAATCCGCGAATCCACCTTGGAATAATTGGAAAGTTGTCCGATTAAACATGAACAATGATAACGGGGATACTTACCATAAAATCACTTGTTCCTTATTGTTTACCCGATAGCATGGAAAGAAACACATGGGCAATATTCTATGCACTTAAGCGTTTTCTACTGCCTCGTTGAACTTTTGTTTGTTGTTGTCATAAGATATAACATTGAATGTATTTATTTGTAACTTAAGACTTGTAGTTGTCACCCGTTTGTTTACAACGAACAGTGCTTCCTCAGGTTCAAGTTTCTTACTATCACCTCCCAGCTGAAAATGAATTCTTTGTTTGTAAAGCTTCTATCTGTTGTAATCACCTTTCTGGAGGTTAAAGCAGTCTCTTTTAACGAACTGGTTTAGTTTTTAAATAAAATTTAAGTACAATTTGTGCTCTTTGAAAGTTGTTTTTCTTTAATTTTTGTACGTAATCATGAGAGAAACAAGACAGTGAAGAAAACAGCAAATGGTACATTTCCAATTTCATCGGAAATCAGGAAGGTCATTGATTCTGGCCTACACCAGAACCAACGACGGTAATCATCGTCTAAGAAACGGACAAACAATAACGCACAAAACCCACTGGAATCCAGAGGTTGTGTGATCGATTTGTTCTTTTGAAAGCAGTCTCGTTCGTTTCAAGCAAATGATCGATTGATGTCAGTCAACAATATCAGATAAATCGGCTTGTACCCTTAGAAACACTACATTTTCTTTTGTCATTACATTAGCATCCACTGTGATATTTCGTCAGATAACTCATTCTCCTTATTCAAATGAACCTGGAATCAGTTCCCACCGACCAGAAATTTTTTAACTCGCATACTTCATGCTAGTTTGTGTGCATCAACTTGTGAGCCGTTTATATCCGCTCCGTCAATCTGTTTGTTTTCATCCACTTTTTGTTGTGTATGATTTAAAACTTATTTACCATATGCTCCAGCCCACTGCTTCTCGGAAAATCTGCCTCACGTTTAACGAGAAGCTTTCTGGGCAATGTATGAACCGCTACCTGCGGTACATTTACTGAGGTTTCTCTATAACTACTTCATGATTTTGAAGTAACAGACTGTCAAACGCGATAAACGTCCTGCTTCGGAATTAAAAGAAAAATCCGTGAAGTCTGGTAAACAGACGCATCACGGCACTGGATCCAGTTGTTTAAGCCTTGTGAGGTTTCTCAGGAGGGTTCTGTACAGCACGCATCGCTCAGAATGCACGCATGCAGAACCAGTTGCCACAGTATTTCAGGCGAAACGGTTTATCATGCGTAAAACAAAATTTATAATAACCTATTACGGTGGCATGCAGTGCTTCTTACATCACCAATGATTTCATTTGAAAAATCATAAACTAGCGAATTCCGTAAATTAAATCTAACCGTCAAACATTTAGTGAGACGCAACTGCCAACTACTCCCCCACATCCAGTACGTTCGAACGTACACTTCCACACTACATTTCATTAAACCCATTCAACTGCAACATTTTGACAGCACGTATGAATCCTACGCAATTCACCGAAAAAATGACACTGCACTTTCACTACTTCTTCGGAAGTCAGCCGTTCTGCTCACTACTAACAATCTGTCGACGGCCATGCATTTGTGCATTCTTATTGGACGGTGTATGTAATGGTAGTTTGGCCTAGTGTGGTATTATAGACGTCTGCCTGGGCACCAGTAGTGCAAAAGTTAGTTGACAATGACAGCCAGAAAATCCGAACCACACATCGACTTACCCACACCCCAAGAATCTTAGTCGCAGCCCATGACTTCTTTGGTTATCGTGAAGTTAAAATAATATTTTTCCACATATTCTTCTTTCTTACTTTGGTTCCTGACTCAGAACTTAAAATTAACAAAATACGTATAACTACCGAAAATCTGTTTGTTTTCATTCGCCGATGATTTGAAACGACTTTGACGTACGATATCTTCGAAATTCGGTGTGGATGCTGTTGGGAAGCTGTGTCCTTTCATACCCGAGAAAAATTAACTTGAAAGGTCGAATTTTCTGATTGATTGATGGATAATTCCGTTGGCAAATTAAGTAATCCCTGGAAGCGCTTTCCGGTCAATAGCATATAATTATTAATTTTCCGCTGTAGTAGTGCATATATTCACATATAAAAGAGAATAAATAAATGCGCCGATTTGTATGATGATAACTATATTCGTACATTTGTATATATACCTATATATGCCTATGAATATGACCGTTTGTATGGTCAGATGATGTGTGAATAAATGTATATGCGTATGAATAAGTCAGTATTCATGGGTATATACATGTACGTAGTATGCTGATGGACGTTTACCTGTATTTGTTTTACGTATATGCCCTCATATATGGGCTGCTAAGCGCGCGAACGTCTGTGCATCTCTTAATGTATCATCAGGGTATGTGTCACTGAGCCAAGTGCGAAAACTATTTCGCGAGACAAAGTAAAATATGTCACGTTTCATACATTTTTTTAACAACATCATTTGTGCCATTTTACTTAAACTTGATAAAACTTTCATACTATCGAATTTTCAGAAATTTTTGTATGAAAGGAAACCCACTACCGACGCTGTTAGTATGATTGTTTGCGTGTGACGATGGTTGTGCATTAATATATGGATACAGGAATAGTATGCACATATATACAACATTACAGACAGTTACCATATATGTAAATAATGGCAGTTTTATTTTTAGTACTTGGATTGTATGGTATTTTTCAGGGCGTTTTTTGAGAGTCGTGAATTTCATAAATTTTTACATTCCCAGGAGTGACTGCAGAGATACGTGGAGGCTGTCGGTGTTATTTACGCACTTATTGCGAGCTGTAAGTCGAAAACAGTTTCGAAGTACGATAATTTCAGCGATTTGTTTCCGGGTTCCTGGTTGGGGGCCCAAGCCACCCGGATCCGGTCAGTTTGTCCGTTTCAGTGTCACCAGTTTTCTGTTGATCTGAAAGGCAGTCATTGAAAACAGGGCGTAGCACCGTTGTTGGAGGTTACAGAGAATACCGAGAACAGAGTAAAATACCAATGTAACAAAACAGGGTAAAATACTAATCTAGCAATTTTCAAGTAAATGAGAATATAATAACACTTCGAAGCGGTCCCTAGAAGAGCGGCTGACAATCTCCAATGGGAGGCCGCTTCAGTGGTTGATAACCCCATAAGAGAACTGTTTCCTAAGGAAGGCTCGGGTTGAAGCTTATAGAGCTTCTTGTCGCAACCCCTTCGACGGTTATCAACTGTTGGGGTGAACAACTGCTGTAAGAGTCCTATGCTAAAGAACAAGTGTGTAAGGATCAAGTCGCCTTCGAGTTTTTGAAATTCAGTGGGATAAAATGAAGATTTTTTAGGCGATACTCACTAGAAATACCGAAAGCCAGTGACAATTTCGGTGGCTACTCGCTGGACATGCTCGATGGCGAGTATATCCTTCTTCAAGCCGATCTCATACGGATTCCGTAGAGCGACGGAGAAGCCTGCCTATCTATGCGAGGGAAGGCTCTTTTATCATCCCAAGAGTCCCACGTCTCCTTTTGGTGTTCGCCTAGTGGTGATAAGAAAACGATACACTAGTCGACAGTCAAGACCCTGGGTCTTTTTTAAGATCAACTCTCGTGATAAATAGTGCACGAAGTGTTATAGATTCCCCGAGTCTCCTCCAATCGACATATGTGCACACTTACTGTCGTTTAGAGGGAGACTCCAGTCTTCTGACCAGCCCTTAATACGGTCGAGGTCAATCTGCAATGCACTGAAATCAGAAGCATTCCAGATTTTTAAATCATCAGCATAAAGGAGAGTATTGCTAGAAATAAGGTCGGGAAGGTCATTGATATATATTAGGAACAACAACGGACCGGGCACGGATCCTTGAGGAACTCCAGCGGAGATCGGAGAAAGAAAAGAAAGTTCCGATCCGGTTTTCACCCTAGAAGTTCTGTTATCAAGAAAGGATGAAATCCGGCTAAGAACCTCTCCTTGGATCCCATAGGTTTATAGCTTATGTACGAGTGGACCGTGTGGGACACGATCAAATGCCTTAGCAAAGTCGAAAAAGGTGGCATCCGAGCTATGGCCATTGTCTTTGGCG
>JTDE01006192.1:15307-36995 GCA_014338405.1 Paragonimus skrjabini miyazakii
ATGGCCATTGTCTTTGGCGTCTGTCAGACTGTCCATGGAGATAAGCATATTAATTATGCGTGATCGGTTGGGGAGAAGGCCCTGCTGGGTGGAAGAGAAATGGTTATTCGAGAAGAAATGCTTGAGGATGACGCGTTTTAACCGACACTTCATTACCTTGCATGGAATGTTGGTGAGGCTGATTGGACGATCACTAGCAGGAGAGTGACAATCGCCTGCCTCAAATCTGGATGTGACAATTGCCTCGTTTTAAGCCTCTGGAAGAGTGCTGGTCCGAAGTGTCTGTTTGAACAGACTATGGAGGAACATTCAATGAGAACCCGGGGATAGATCCCGCCCGGGCCCACCGCATTATAAGGATTGACCTTAGGCAAAGGCTCTCGAATGTCCAGCACAGAGAATTCAGCTGTTAGCTGTGAGCATTGGAGATTTCTCCTCTGAAGAATCAGATGCCAGCTTGCTGGAGCTGCATTGTAGATTGCTGAATAGTATTCTGTAAACAGCTCAGCAACCACTTGGGAGATGGAGGAGGTTTCCCTTTCGGGAAGCCGCAGAGGGAGCGCTGAGTGCTTCGTTATTCTCTGGCGACGCATGTACCTGAAAAGAAAAGTTGCATTCTCCCGAGATACCAGTAAGAGTTTTACTGTGTCTGTTGGGTATGTTGACGGATTTCCTGTCTGCAACTGTTTCGTGCACAGCAAACTGCCTCAAGATCCTCCGGAATGTCCGTTTCTTTCCGTTCAGAGAACAGAAGAGAATGTAAATCAAGAAGACGACGTATGTTCCGCGGAAGCGGTGAGCGAGATAAGGACTTCCACAGTTTGCGAGAAACAAATGCCTCCGCAGCTTCGTGAATGGCAACTTTAAAGGAAAGATAAGTTGTGTTTACTGAATTAAACACAAGTATTTGTGTGCCTAAGAACGTCTTTAGTGTGTCAAAGTCATCTTTATGGAAATTTCTGAATGAAGTCTTTCTTACGGTATTTTGGATCCAGTAACATATGAAATTGAAAGCAAGCAACATGTGGTAACTATGCCCCAGCGGTGGTTTGATGACTACTTTGTTTATCAGATGAGCTTCATTTGTAATAACCAGATCAAGCAATGAGAGTGTCTTCCCTGTGCGGTACCGTGTGGGTAGTTCGACATGTGTGTCCAGGCTTTCTCATGGATCACCATTGCCAGGGATTTCAAAACAGTGTAAAAAGTAAGGTAACAGAATTCCCTGTGATTCTTTCAGATATATCATCGTTGTATTAAGCACGAAACGCGTAATGATGTATGCAGATGTGTGAAACGTGTTGAGTGGCTTAATGTTTGTCAATTTTAAAACTTTAGTTCCCGCGACACTTTGCGAACCACGACTTCACGTGATCCGAATAAATGTCTGTCTCGTTGTGTTCTCCTTCAAGTTAGTGCACAACCACTCCTTCCGTCGTTTGGTATTTCAGTCCCATTCTGTCAATTGCAGACTCACCGTCAGTGGGGTGAACGACTCTAGAAGTTGGTTTGAGCATAATACACCAACTGTTGATATTAAGCAGTATATATCGAGTGTTCATGGGAAGTTTATCATGACAGCTGACATTGGAAACGTTCGACGTGAGTTAGAGCTTGCAGTGCCAAGTGAGGTTGTCGTGCAAGATTTCTTGTCGGGCATCAGGGGACTTCACGGAAGTGCTCTCGGAGGTTATTGCGAAATGCATTCTGCATATCATCCAGGATGGAGGCAAAAGATACATATATGTTTTATACAGCGAACACAAGTCAATCTATTTAGACGTTTTCTGTATGTTGTTAATGTGGATGCCACACGCAAGGTGACTGCCCTCCGACATTTCCAGATACTTCTGAGGATTGAAGTGAAATCAGTTTCTAGTTACAGATGCCATGGGACACGGCCAACCCTTGGTGTACGGGTAGTCGGTAGTGAGATATATGCTTCACCACGTGGGCTGTGTGTAATGTTTTGAGCAATGATGGGTGGGCGTATAGTAGTAAAGACGTTTGTGATGGATAAAATGATTGTGCAAATGAGAGCTACCGGTGTGGTGTTCGGATGCAATGTCCTGTTGTGTTATCTGCATGTGCGTGACGCCATCCGAAAGCGTGTAAGTGGATAACATTTGTTTGTTAGGTTCGTTGTAAGATGAATACACTTCGCAGTCGGTATTCGGTTAACCGACTAGCTACAACAGACGATGACCAAGGGTAAGTTGCACCGTCATACCGTGCACCGTGGGATCAAACGTAACTCAGATATCACCGACCGACCCCACGGAAATTTTATGAATGGTTCTTTGTGTAGTCGGCTTTACATCCTGCCTAGATGGGTCGTTTACGCACAAAACGATGCTGTACGCCGTGGCAAGCGCAAGAATAATCGGCTGGATAATGCCAACGGACAGTTAAAGAAAAGAGCACACCCGAAGGACTGCCTGGTCTTCGTCCAACTTTCCCAATAGCACATCTACAAGTCATAAGCAACCAGGGTGGACAAAAATGCTTCACACAGGATTATTATGTGGATACCGAGGTGAGCCCGTACAGATGGAAATTTATCGTTGTGATGCCGATCAGTCAATTTTTCACTCCAAATGCATGCATATGTAAGTATCTATTCTGTGGCTGGCAGTTTCAAACTCAGTCACCTGGCAGATGCACGCTTTTAGCTTTTTATCAGTTCCGTCTATTTCAGTCGCTATTTGCACTCCTCCAGTGAATATGAGAAAGAGGTCCTGCAAAGTATCCATCGTGTGTGTCGGCTTAGACAATGTGTTCTTTGTTCGCAAGCCCTAGAAAGCGCAAATCAACGTAGGCTGGAGCGACGCATACCCAGGAATCATTGAAAACTGTGAGTTCCTACACAGATATATATACATATACCTTGCAGATATTAGGTTTGATGAACGAGATGATGAGGGCTACCTGAGAAACGGCTTCAATCACCCGAAAGGACACCAGAAACTCTGATGAATTAACGGTATTACTCCCCGCTATAAAAAGTCGTACTACCCATGGCAACACAATCACCTAATGGACGGTCCGTATCGAATTTTGAATGCGTTCGTCCACAGCTACTTCGTTCGTGAAATTATGTGTTCCAGCATAGGGTACTACTTGACTTTGCTCGTAAGATGTGACATATGGGTGGAACAATTATGTTTTGAACAGGAAATTCTTCTCGACGTCATTCATTTAGCAGGTCACTGCCAACACTCAAGCATACGTCACGCCTAAGTGGTTCCGCCCTTAACTGTTTGATTAAGTGACAGTAACTGGGAGCTTTGTATGCAAGCTTCTCGTTCGGTACATATCAGTTGGCAAACCAGGCAACACAACCATCTTATGAGTGCTTTTCAGAAGTCCTACGGATGCCTTTTACAGTTTTAATTGGGCCATCGGTATACGCTGCATAGACGTTGACAGGAAATTCACCTTAACTTTCGGGCTAGCTCTGCTGCGAAAGGCTTACACTTCTGGTAGCAACGAACAGCCATTCAGGCCAAATGTAACTAAGAAAATGCCACCGACATGTTTAGTTTTGGCACAAAGTACTACGTTCAATAATATTTACCACCGTATCGTACGTTCGTGACTTTCTAAAAAGCTACGTCCTTAAGACCCAACAACGGTTTTATCATCAGAAGGAAAACCAAATTTCCCTTCTGGTATTGGTATGTTCGCCAAGTCTGGCATTCGGGTTGTAAACGTCTCATCACCAATCGAGTTAACGTCATCAGTACGTAAGTGTTTCCATGGATGAAATTCCAAAACGAACAGATTCAAGGTAAACGTTCGACAACAACAAGGAAAAGCCAATCAGACTGCAGACCAAGGACAGAAGGACTACAAGAAATAGCCGATTAGACATCGGAGTAAAGTTCAAATGCAACAAGAATCAGCTAATGGAAGGTAAAGTCAGAGATCAAAAACAGCACAAGGCAACCAACTAGAATCCAGGTCAGAGGGTCAGTTCACCCTGCTATATAAGAGCAGGTATCCATCGAACTTCACCAAATTCCACTGATGGTGTGACCTCGCATGGTGATGAAAAGTTTGCAACCTAAATTTCAAGCTCGGCAAACATACTAATACCAAAGCCATCAACCCGAGCTACGAACACCACCACCACAGTTCACAACCATCAGAGAAATTTTCTTGTTCAGTTAAAGTGAAACTCTAGGAAAAGGATAGTTTCTAAATTCTATGAGATTCAATCCAATTATATTCGATTATTAATTTTTTGACTCACTATAATTGCACTATTTCGTTGAATTTTTTATTCGTCATGTGACTGAACTTGCACATACTTCTTGCTTATCTCTTTGGAATATTAAACCAATTCCCAACACTGAAGGTCAACCATTTTATGCACCGTCACACGCCATAAAGTTATAACTTCGGTAAATTCAAAACCGCGATTATTTCAAAAACTGAATAAATACCTTCGGTCTACCGATAGGATTGAACGCAGCATGTTCTGATGCACAAGTCGAAATCAGTCCGTGCATGCTTGCTGGTTTTCACTGCACGATACAGTAATAAAATACCGAATGACAATCAAGTTTAATTCGAGTTCAAGTTTAAGTCCTACGGGACGAAGTGACTGCTGCCAAACGGGCATCCAATACATTTGCACCGGGACGCAAGGAAGAGCACCTTCAGCTGCGACTGTTCCACTTGGGAATGGTTTCGGGCGGGAAATGGAAATCGGCACGGCGAACGCTGTGTTGTTCCAGTTGTCTTATTTGCCGCTTTTCAATTTCTCACGGAACATACTGCCAACGCCGTGCCTGTTGATTAAACGCCGGAAGATCTCTGTGAAAAGACCAATCTTTATGTGCATTTCAATCCTCTAATCTGTGTGTTTGTTTTTACGAGTTACATAAACGTTCTTACCCGGAATCTATTTTCCGTCTTCCTGCTTGCCTGTTACATTTAGTGGCCACGCCAGGATTCCGAAACAGCTTCCAAGTGAAGAATTGCCGCTTGTCTCCTCTAGAGTAATCCCACAAAAATATTAGATCTTTTCACATTTCTCATTATACTGACCGTTTGCCGAAAAACCATCGTAATGAAGACTACTGAGACGGTCCGGCACCTGAAAAGTGTCATCTTGGTTAAGATTTCTCATCCAAGGTTTCAGGCTCGGAGATGACTGGACGCGTTTAAACCTGTCCTCCGGCCAAACGCAATGCTGAACTTCCTTTCAGGGGAGTCGCTTACAATTTCACTGAAAGATGAGTCCTTAAAAAATGTATTGAACGAGCAGAGGTGTCAACGCCTCGAAAACCCGGTGAGTCCCGGTGCCCGAGTCAGGAACTTTACAAGGCGTAGGATCGAACGAATTGAAGAAGACTGGTTGAAGATAACGCAGCGAGTAAACAAGGATTATATTGTTGACATGTGGAGTCGGTTTGGAAGCGAATGCATAACAAGGTGAGAGGATAACGCAGCGGAACGTCAGGCGAACGTGCGTCATGCGTTCGAGTGCGCAGAGTACATGTCAGCATCCTGATCTGCTCAAACAAACGTTCAGACGCATACAAAGGTCTCAAGCGAAAAGAGTAAACATGGCAATCGTAACTCAAACGTAGTCAGTAGTAAACGAATGAGCCTTCACAAAGAGAGTCCCACGAACGCCATCAGCGGCATGGCGAGGATATCCTGACTTCCGCACGACAGCTAAGGCTTCTAGCCCATCAGAGTTTCTCAAAGTAGCCTGCCGAAAAACAGGCCGAACAGGTTTTGAAGCGGTTGGTGGAAAAAGTGATGTTCCGGGATGTTTACGAGTGGTTCCTGATAAGTCCGTCCACCAAACTGGAGCTGGTTATTGAAGTCGGGCGACATATCAGAGCAGTCGCAAACGACCTAGACAGGAATTTTGGACCTGAATTCGAGGCGAACGCTGCTATTTAACAGAACACGGGTCCGAGAACGTTGGCAAACAGGTCGGAATTTGAACAGCTGTTACGGCTGCCACCAGTTCGATCGGTTTATACGATCGTGTGGTCACAACGACATAAGAACCTCAGGTATGCCAGAATTTACAATTAATCGATTGGCCTCTAGAGGGTTTGATTGCGAGGATGCAAACCCAGACCACGTGATTCATTTGACGATGTTTGCTCAGAGTACCGAGGGTTCCCCGTAGCTGCCTTAACTACACATAGACAACAAGTCTCTTTTCTCATTAAAACAGGAGCGTTCTACAGCCCTGTAGATCAAAAGTGGCGGCAAGTCTGGTGGAGGACAACTGTTATCACTCGCAAGACAAGTTAGCAGCAGTAAGCAGCCCCTCCTCAAGGTCCAGAGACGGGTAGCGGTTGGTTTGAACGCGGCCGGAATTCATCTCATACACCAGGTGATGGTTGTCGCTTAACTGAAGCAGGACGCGATTTCGAAGGCATGTTTTACTGATAATAAAATGTTACATAGATTTGGCCCAGAAGAAACCGTCAGTCAGACAGCCGAAGATATTGCAACGGGGTTCTATAATAAAGGCGATGAGATCAAAGACAGGCGAACTTTTCACTGCAGCTTCTAGTCTAAACAAAATTGAATCGCAGATGTCGGAACCACTATACGTTTTCTATGGACAAGCTGAAAAGTTGAGTGATTTGATTAGAGAGTACGCGAATATGTTTGCATGGAACATGACAAAGGTATGGCGCACAAGTGTAGTAAAACTTCCGATGGACTCATTGAATTGTATGGCGTTGCCGACATCACCCAGTTGGTTACCAGCTTATTACCAATCGCAGCTGCAAGAGATAGTTGCTCGAATGTTCGCAAACAACGTTATGCGGCCTTCAAATTAACCGTGGGCCGCCCCACTACTGTCAGTGAGCGATTGCTTCCTTTTGTCGATTGTCGGCTTCTGGATAGCGTTACAAGACGAGGCTCATTTTCCTTTCAACGAAGGGCGGCGTATTTGAGGCGCTAAGCGGATTGTTTTGGTTCAGTAGACTCGATCTTGCATCCGGCTGCTGGCAAGTATGAGTTGATGAGGTAGACAAGAACGAACCAGCTTTCACCTTAACTTTTGGGCCATACGAACTCCAGATAGTTTTGGTCGATTTGGTGAAAACGCCGGTTATATTCCAGTGCCCAGTGCAGGCAGCGTTTTTTGTTCTCTTAACCCAGAAGTTTTTGGTATGTCTAGACCTCCTACCTGGTGAAAGACTGGCTGATCTTGAAGATGTTGACAACAAGATGTCGTCGTTTAGCAATTGTCAAACAGCAAAGGCATTACCAGATGCTATTTCGGAATCGGATGAACACTTCGGAATACGCTTTGTAACCCCGAAGTGCAAAACACTTGCATAAGATTGCTGGAATCACGTAGGTTTAATATTGGATGACGAAGTTATGAAGACTATTGGCCGGTTTGTGTACTCGAGAAGCCGCATCAGCTGTGGTAGAGATACCATGAGTGAAGTAGAAGCGCGTATCTCTAAGGATGAAGCGGTAGTGACTAATCTAGGACGTTATGAGCAAATTAGGCATCTCTCTAAGGCTTAAGAATCATGTATATAGAGCGACAGTGGGGCTGTATAATTTTACGGCGGCGACGCGACCGCTGAGATTAGAAGACGTGGATCATCTGCAGGTACCTGACCATCTGCCTGTGTTCCATCGTTCGCATCGGGTGGCACCAAAGAGCAAGCGATAAACAGGTTAGGAAGCTAGTATTTAGTAGTGACTGTCGAACGGGTTTTTCCGTTCAATCCTTAAACTTACATAGACCTAGATGGCCATGCTATTTACTGAGGACACTCGTCAGTCCCCTGCCACATCGAGTACCCTTTTGTGGACGCTGTGTCCGACTGACGTGGGGCGTGAGGTGAACAGACGATAGCCAAGTGGTTGGCCACTGTACGTCAGGTTTGTCTCACGGGCTGCAAACCTTGCAGCTCACAGAGTCGGTGGATGGAGATGTTGTGTGGGAGGGCGGCCAATCGAACACTGTGGCGCAAATGTTGTCGTTGTTTGGTAGAGTTGTCTGTGAATTAGGTGTACTTAGTGACATGGAGCAGTGAAATTCTTAAGGGAGCTAACTGTCTTGCCGACGGCGCCTCACCTTTAATTATCGGTCGGTTGTCTGTTTGCGAGGTAGGAGCATTTTGAGGCTAAATGTTGGGATATAGACGTAGTTATTGTTAGCAGTAAGATCCTTTTCAGCACTACTTTTTTCTCTCCTCCTAACTATGGTTTGCATTTTCCCAGTGGTTGTTTGAGTCAGTCGTCATTGAGAACCATTGGTGTATTGCTGTCTGTGGCAATGGGGACCGACGTCATTACATGGGGCCTATTACCCCGAAAACATCTCACAAAATTATGAACCTTACTGGATCGTCTCCTCCACGTTGGCTTCAACCTAAACTCAGCTAAGTGCAGACCGATGTTGAAGGAAGGTGACTTTTTGTGACACATCATATCCAAGGATTGCATTCAGACTTACCAGGCCAAAACGATTCAGGCGGAACAGTTTTCGGTTGCACTGACTGTCAGTGGAGCAAGGGCTGTTCTAGACCTAGCCTCGTATTATCGGAAATTCGTCCTCACTTTTTCATTGACTGCGGAATCCCTAAATACCACAATGGAAGCAGATAGCGAATTTGTATGGATGAAAACGCCTCGGCGAGGTTTTAGCGAAATGTGTAGAGCACTGCGGAAGTCCCCAGTACTAGCGTTCTCCGACTTTACCAATGGGTGCATGAGCTCCTAATGGATACTGACACGAGCTATCAGGTTTCCAGAACACTGTTGATTTAGAAAACTGAGATAGGAAACGAACATGCTGCGTACGGACACAGATCTCGTGACGAACGAGAAAAGAACTACTGCACCATGAGAAGTGATGTTCTAGCGTTAGTGTCATTTTAAAAATAATACGGTCATCACTTGCTTTGTAAGAACTTCACGGCATGTACTGACAATCAGTCGTTGCCTTAGTTACCGTATGGTAGCGTTTACTCTGCTACTTAGAATAAAATTAGTGACAGTAAACCATTGACAGCTACAATAAATCTGGTTACTGAAGTCTATTTAAGGACTGTAATTAAACACAAGGTCCTGTTTTAATGTACTTCAGCTTAATCAAACCAAGCATGGTAAACACGAAAACAAATGACAGAAAGTACAGCAACGGTTCAGCGGACCATAAAACAACCAACGGTGAGCAGAGGTACGCCCCGTTTACTCCGGCATTTGACACGGAGACCTAAAATGAAACCCACGAGTTTGAGCGCGAGGCTAGAAAGATTTAACTAAACTTGATCTCAAAAAATCAACGGACAACTAAGGCTCCGGAGGGCTTGCTCACAGTTGCCTTGAGCAGCGAGCAAGAAACTGTATTCATCCCGGCAGGATGCTCAAAACTAACAAGATTGACGAATCACATTTTGTCAGCATTTTAATAGCAACTCACGTTCTCATGGCTGCCCGGTTAGTCGCGTGATACAGCAGTACCTTGTGTAACTCACAGGTTTGAACCATTTAACAATTATCTGAGCTATCTCTTTGTCCCAGAAAATATTCTGCGACAAGCTTTTCCTATTAACACTGTTGGTATATCAACGTTCTACAATATCTTTCTATGGTGCTTTTTTAATTTCCTTCAGGTCTTCTTTGACAGTCAATTTTATATCACACCATTATCCATTCAAACATTAGCAGTCAACGTCTTAACCAAATTTCGTGCTCCTCTTGAACGGGTGGTTTTTTGGTTTGCATCTCCTCACCCAAGTTTGAGCATTTTCAGGTTAATTATTTTCACCGTATCCCGTTATAAATTCCGCCTCTACTACACCCATTTACCGAATTTCCCCGTTGTGAGTTCTGTTACACTGTTATCGGGCTGCATGACAAGACAGCAATCCGCAAAGTTTGTGGAGTTCCAGAACTGCGCATGTGTGACACATAATTATCTTCGCACCTCCATAGCCGATTCAAAGACACTTACATTTGCTCACTGCTATCATCGAGCCACCTGCCACGTTGAATCCTACACGCTCAGCATCGTGATCTCTTCGCCGGAACTTGGTGCCCACGCCTAGATCGTGATTAAATCCAAGCATTCAGTTTGCTAGTTCTAAGAATGTGACGGGTCCAACTGGAGAGGCTGTCTCCTGAAGAAGTCAGGGAAAAATGATCATCAATAAAATATCCATACTACAAAACTCACGTTCGTCACCTTTGCGAATTGACACGGCAACTAAAGATGAAAAATCTGCTAGTCAACAACAACAAGCGAATGCATAAGAACAGGATGCACAAGGACTATTCACTGTTACCAATAAACACAGGTATGATTCACCCGTCGTCAAGACACCCGAACTGCCGCGGCCTATTCCCACTGTTTGAAGGGTGCCTCCTCTCAACTCATATGGTATAATCTTCTCGTGTATTACGCTACACATAGTAAAAATTAGACACTTCAACAGGGAGAGCAAGATTACTATTTTCATAGAAAAGACGCGCGCAATGTATTGCAGCTTCAGCCAAATAGCAAACCTAAGGTATGTGGGTTAAGCAGAGCTCAGCAGAACAGAAAACCCTACAAAAACGGCATCATTAATGAAAACTTTCACAAGATTTGTGTCAAAGTACCTGTGTACACTGAGTGTTTGATGATTGTTATGTGTTTTACAGAAAGTCGATGACCACGTTCCCTGTCCCTTTTTATTCTATTCTCGTTGATGCTCCTTCCCCTTACATTGGAAATCTTCTTGATAATAGATGCGAGCATTCTTTGCAAGGGCTGGCACGACCACTTAAGTTACGCGAGCAAAAAATCATTTCTCCCACGAACGCTAATCTTGAGGCATTACTAAATCTTTATATAGTTTACTTGTGGAAAGTTGTTCTGGCGCAGTTTTTCACCCTCACTTCCCATTGCCAGACCTTGTTTATATGTACCCTGGTTTCATTTGCACTTGGTCGCTCCGCCATTACACGACTGTTGTATTCGATCATATTTACGTGAATCGTTAATCTCGGAACCTGTACATCTGGTGGGTTCAGTATTGAGGTTTGTCGTTATCTTCGTCTATTTAGTTTATACTAATTTTCTTGTACCTCAACATCTTATTAATAAGAAACGCTCAAATACGACCGTATTCCATTTTGAATCCGGATCGGTTGCTCAGTGGGCTCAGAATTTATGGAAGCTGGGTGCTTACGGACGCGACTGTTCTAGATCCAGCCTGTCTACGGACGTTGGGATTAGACTAAACGTTGTTGGAACAACCACTCAAGGTCCTAAATTAAAAGCTGGGAATATTAATGATAATTTGGAGACAGACTTTCTACACCCTCGTCTTGGTTGTTATTTCCAGTAAGTTCCATCAGAGTTAGATCCACTTGACCGTGGTCCCTTAGGGAAGCATAGGAATCCTAAGTTTGATTCTAAACACTTCAACCGTGCTTGTAGCATTATTCGTGATGGCATTCGTGAAGGCGCGTGTTTCGAAAAAAACCAGTTATTATTGCGTGCAAATGTATTTTTCATTTGTATCAAATGTCCGCTCAAATTAGCTCGCTATTTGCTCCCTTCTGTTAATATCAACTGCCTCTAAACGTTCTGAACATTAATGGCTAGAAACGGAATATTTTACCATAATGCCCACTAAGTCAGATAGTATTCAAAAATTGTCAGGTACCAGGCGGTCAGCTTCATGCAAAAGGGCGTGGTGACAACGAAGAGGCAGAAAATCCGCATGCACCACGTCCAACACCTTTTCCACTGCTGCTATCGCTAAGGAGCCAAATCTGTTGCCAAAGCGGTAATTTCAACGGTAAATGTTAGCCCCGTACAAAGGGGGGAGAACACTAAGATCTTTTCAGTTCCTGTTACCGATATATTTGCAGATCAGGTTAAAAAATGAAGGACCTAGAGGCTGAAATGGCGAAAATTCACATTAAGTATGCAGAACTTACCAACATTTTGCGCCGGCTTAATTCGATATTTAGCATTCTAAAGGCTCCAATTAGCACCCATCTTGATACTATCACTTCTAGTCATAAAGATCTCGTAGCTGCTGAAATGTTTATTGACACAATACCCAGCAACCAAAACGGAGTTGACCCCGAGTCGGACAGTGTCTGGCCACCAGTTGGACCGGATCCGGCCGACTCCGGGTTGGCCAGACAGGCAGTCGGCCAGCGGAAAAATTGGCGAGCGCTCCGTTTACTGAATTTTACGATGCTATTAGCACGACCGTTCCCTTAGTGTTCCCTTAGCGTCTAATATACCCAACCACGATGAGAGCTACCGTCTGCTTTCATAGACCGAGCAACAAATTCGTAAATCTTGGAATTATTGAAAGAACCATTGTGAGCAAACAAATTTTTTTAAATGAAAATAAACACTGCAGGCAGTTAACAGAAGGTCCCACGTATCAAAATGAATATCATGTTTTTCGTCAATATCTTCAAGAGGTTGATACTCATTACATGCCTTCATACCTGCGAAAGAAACATGTTTTTAGCACGAATTACAAGTGGAATATCTCAGCTAATAAGCAAGATACAGCAATAGTGTATTCAGACAGTCTGATGGAGTAAATACAGTTGTTTCATAAAATGAATGATTCATTCATGAATGCTTCCGGAATGATGTAGGAAATTCCACTGAACTTGTGCAAATTCCACTTCCTGCAAAATACAAGTTTTTAGCGAATTACGTGTAATTCATGTAATTAATTCACCATTAATAAGGTGGGAACAAGGAACTTGATATAATGAAGTTGATTTAACGCATTTACGAAGTTTTCAAGGTGGCTGTGAATGATCACAGACTGCGAACGATGCAACATAACCGAACCTACCACGCATGAAACAAGTGAAACTGTTAATGCGCGTTCAACAGAGGCACGGATTAAAGCAAACGTGCACAAAGTTGTGGTGGTCGTGAATGCATCAGGATTAAAATTTATGAGTGTGATAATGTGTTTTAGAAATTTTTAACAGCTCGTTTAGATACCCCAATGAGCGCATTCATTACAATTTATTATTCTTATCTGATTCGCCTATTGTGTGGCCAACCGTTGGCCAGATGTTGGCCAACACCTCGCAGTCGGTCATGTGTTTGCTGGGTAGCTACTGAACTGTACAAACCTATGGGCTGTACAAGTACGGCGGTTGTGTTTAACGTACCTGATAGAATACCTTTGCTGTACGTGAAAAAAGTCTTACTCAAGGCTAGTAGCATGGAAGACCAGGACTGTCACTGTCTAAGGCTTCGCAAGAAGGTACAGCAAAAATGCTGTCCACTGTTACTGCAGTTCACCAATGAACTTGCAGCAAGTGAATTTGTTAAAAAACAAGACCAAATTATACGTGCCACGAATTTTAAGTCGATAAAAGTGTTTGGTGACAACACACCACTCCAACGGGAAATATTGCGAGCAAATATTTCGCAAGCATAAAAGAACTCGAGTAACAAAGTTGACAACCTCACTGACTTGACCGTTCATCTAGACTGTTCCACGGCTTCCCTAGATCAGCAAGTCATAACTTGCAACATCGTTGCCATGTCCGTCCAGAAGGATACTGAAAAACAAACGAGTTCCAGCTCTGTTGACGTTAGGCGTGGTCAAGTATCTTCAGTAAAACCCACGGTTAGCGTCAAAACTACCTCTCCTATTCATCGACGATTCTCTCCGCCAACCGAGACGCTGACTGGAATGAGACCTGGAACTAAGTTGTCCAAAGTTCTCCACAGTGTAAGGGGCAATATCCAAAAGTTCGAGAACAAAGACGAGGTTGGACAGGCAAATCCATCCCCTTCTTATTGTTGGCATTCCCCTCCAAAACGCCTGAACAGGTCTACAAACTGGCACTGAAATCTGTACGATGCATACTAGAAAACAGTGTTCTAGATTTCTAACGTGAGGGTAAATCGGCGGTATTTCATAAACGCTACGTATCTGGTTCTAAGAACCATATTTTCAGAGACAATGCTTTGCAGAAAAAAATGAACAATTGGTCTTCTGCTGCTTTCAACCCAATCCACAACTATAATAGGTTTAAGACTTTCCATGCATTACCCAATAGTTCCAAAATACCCTATTCTTCTATCCTAAACGTAAATGTTTCTACTAATCAAATTCCCAACGTATGTGTTCCGTTAGGTACATCACCACCTGATTATATAACTAGCACAAATGTCCTCCAACCCAGTCCTTTTCTAGTGCACCGCCCGGGAATGCGTCCACCACCACCCGCCCCACTCTCCATGTCTCACCCAGTCATCCTACCATAATAACGCTCTTCCAGCCCTTTCTGTCGTGGAGTCAAACCTTTGCGACATCCCCTTTAACATGAGTGGAAAGTTGATATATCCCTTAGACCGGACCTATCCACATGATAATCTGCAACCCTCTGTTCCATCTGTCGTGCGGTTCTTTGACGGCTTAACTGTTGTGCCTGGCAAAAAATTCCCCTAATTCATTACTCACAAACGCAAGATCATTGATAAGTAAGATGCACATATTTAGATCTTTTGTCTTTTTGTCTAATCCCCATATTATTCTCGTCACTGAGACGTGGTGACCCACTGATAATCTAGACACGCGAATATGCCTCATGGGATGTAATATATTTTGTAGAGATCGTCTCACAAGACGAGGTGGTGAATGCATCATTTACTCAAAAGAGCATTGTTCCGCAGTTACCCTTGACGAGCCTAGTCTTAATAAACTCGAGAACTCGTTGTGGTTAATGATTTTTATAGGCTCTCGCGACCTACTTATAGGATGCATTTACCTACCGCCTAATGCCACTAGTAGTGGCTTGATTAACCTTGTAGAGGTGATAAGTGACGTATCAAACATGCCACGCGAACACAAACTAATAGATGGTGACTTTAACATACAAAGTATCGCCTAGACCCCATACACGGCTCCTGCGAAGCAAGCTGATTTTCTTTCAAGCATTCAACTGAATGAGTGGAACCAACATGTCTTAGCGCCCACCAGACAGAGGCATATTTTGGACCTCATATTCACCATAGGTATCTCGTCTGTAGAGATATCCGTTCTGGAACAATTTCCAGAAAGTAACAGTAATATTATCAAGTGTCAGTTTGACTTCAATATAGTTATCAAACCGACAGTTTTATTATACCGTCCGACCAAGTACATTGATTGTAGTACTTTCTTCTCCTTACTGAGATCCTTAACTTGCAATACGTTCTTTCTTACTTCAGACCCAAAAGTAGAAACCGAGGAATTTATCAGACACTTTGTTTTGTATCGAAATTCTGGCCACCATAAATTCGAAACCCGTTGATCCATATGTAAAAGGTAGAATCCTTACTGCAAAAGAGACTGACAGACTTAAATCACTTAAGTCGATGCACAGGAGAATACTGGATTTCACCCTAGTAATACAAATGAGCAGTATGTTTAAACATACGGAACGCAAATGCGTTATGCAAACGGAGGAATGCTCGCACTCGGTGGCAGGCAGAGAGGAATGAAACGAATGTAACTAATGAGACGGAGGAATTCCAAAAGCGACTCTCCTATAAAGGTTATAACTCTCAAAGGTAAAACGGTTGTCGAGGACCCTGTTGAAATTTGTGAAATCTCCAACTCACACTTTGCTGCTGTGTTTGGTGTGGAGAACACCGTATTACCCGTAACTCCGTTGAAAACAACAAAAGATCTGTGTAATATTTCCATTAATGTCAGAAGTATCCACTTACAGTTGGCTACTATTAAACCCACAACCCACCCTGGACCTGATGGTATCCCACCAGTCGGTATCAAACAAGGAGGTGAGGATATGCCCTTTTTTTTACTAAATTTGTTCACGCCATCACTTTCATCTAACACATTCCCTCCCCAACGGTAAAAGTCAATCATTATGCCTTGCCACGAAGTGGCCCTAGGCAGGAGGTTAGTAACTATCGTTCAATCAACCACACATCAATCTGCTCAAGAATGTTCGAAAGGATACCAAAAGCGCCCGTTGTCGAATTCTTAAGGTCACAAAACCTTATAAACCTTTCGCAGTACGGTTTCCTTAGTAATCGCTCTTGCCTGACATGCCGATTGTAATTTTTAAACCATATATCAGTATCTGTTGATGCAGGGAATGCGGTCATTATCATACCCCTTGATATGCAAAAGGCCTTTGATCGTGTGCCCCACAAGCGCCTGTTACTCAAAATGGCACCCCTTTGAATACAAGGCCCCTTGTACAGCTGGATTTCTTTATATCTTGCAGGCCGAACCCAAACTGTCAAAATGTGAGAACACTGCTCAACGCCAAAACCAGTGACCGGTGCGGTGGTTCAAGGAAGCATCCTGGGACCACTGCTTTTCTTCATGTCTATAAATGACATATGCGATGTTAGTAAACATGACAAACTCTTCCTGTTTGCTGTCGACATTAAAATCGTTTACACATTTCGACAGCCCAGCAACCTCGTATCGTGTCTACAAAATTTACGACACGACCTAGCATCATTAAAGTCGTGTTGCAAAACATGGCTCTTGACGTTCTCAGCAAACAAGTTGAACATTATCACTTATGTTTGTCGGATGCCCTATGAGTCTGTCTCACTAGACGGTCACCATATTGACACCGCCACATCCGTTCGAGATCTAGGAAGATGGTATTCAAAATCCTTCAATTTCTCTGAACAGGTACGCTTTCAAATAGCAAAAACTAGGAAAACACTAGGCTGTATCAAAAGACATTCGGTCTACCGGATGGGAATTATTTCAGCATTTTTCCGTCAAATATCGGCGAATTCCTTCGAAGATGAACTTGCACGTATTTCCCGGCGTGACCTTGAAATATTTGAAACGTCTTCTTTACCTAACCTTGTAAAAGGTAAATTAATGTAACATCTCATTTTCTGGACTAAATCTGTGGAACAGACAAACTATATTCTTTCCTTTTGTGTAAGTCGAACGTTGTAAACTGTGGCTATTTCCTCCCTGATTACGTCTTCTTTTGTCAACAGATTTCATGTTTGTCTTGTTATATATCCATTTGTTGCCTTGTACTGCATGTAATTATCTGTCAAGATCGCGCACATCCGAGCGTGTTTCTCACAAATGCGTTGATAAATATATATTATTATTATATAATACGTATCAACAGAAAACGGATATTCACCAGGGTTCTGTGTCCATTGTGTCCAAAAGAGTGAAACTTTTTCTTCCTTTTTATAATTTTCCTCCTTAAAAATCTTGCTGATCGTGTTCGCTGTAAGCGGAACCGTCTAAAATTAACTCGGTAAGAAAATACAACAAAAACAAAGACTAGATACGGCGGATGTCCACATAGTCTGCGAATCGCACCGGCCTCCGCAACTCTCGACCACGTCTGTTCTGGGGACTTGGCTCGGTCGGGGCAGACGGAGTCGCAACCGAAACCGAGTCTGTGCTAACGTTAGGCAATGCACCAGCTGTTGAGGATGTTATTGGCCATGAATCGATGACCACATCAGGTACCTCTGAAAACGCTAACTTTAGTCTATCGATAGAGATAATTTCGCGTTTACCCTTGCGTTCCAACACGAAAGTCTTATCATGGCGCGTGAGTACGTGGAATGGACTTGTATAGGGCAGGTGTAAAGGTCGTCGAGGAGTAACTACACGCACCAAAACGTGAGAACAAGTTGGCAGACGAGGATCTCCGTATGTTGGCGCCGTCTGTCCTCTTAGTGGGGTCGGTCGGAGTTGTCTCATGTGCTGGGTCAACTGCTCGCCGTAATCCTGGAAGTTGCTAGATCCCGTTGCGCGTGAGGAACACCCATAGATTAACTCGGCGGGGGTGGTATGCAGGTCGGCCTTCAGTGTGTTTGGAATCCCTAACAAGACCAATGGCAAAACCTTGTGCCACGAAGGGTTGTTGTTGGCGGATAACGAGCTTTTCAATTGCCGATGAAAACATTCAACTAACCCGTTGGCTGCCGGATGGTAAGCTGTCGTGCAAATTCGACTACAGCCTAGTGTGTTGAGAAGTGACATGAAAACTAAGTCAAAATTGGGCCCGCAATCGGTGGTCACTACGGTGGGGCAACCAAACTGGGAAAACCAACGTTCCAAGAATGCTCGTCCGACTGTGTCCTATGAGCAATTCGTAATTGGTACAGCTTCTGGCCAACGTGTGAATCTATCTACACATGTCAAGATATATGTAAACCCATATGAAGGTGGCGAAGGTCCGATTAGGTCAACACGTACGTGATAGAAACGCCCATCAAGGACTGCGAAACGTCCTACTGGGGTACGCGTGTGTAGGTGAGTTTTGGACCGTTACCATTGTATGCACGCTTTGGTTCATGTGCGGACGTCGCGGTTAACATTGCGCCAAACAAAGCGCTCGGTGATCATTTTAATTGTTGAACGTGCGGCGGCGGAAAGCCAGCGGAATGACCGGGCGAGGGATGCATTTTGAAGTTTCACAAATAATCGTCTCTTCGGATGAATTCATGGGAACGCTCTCCAACTTGAGGTAACTGGGCCGACGAAGTTGTTCTATCTCCGGATCGTTGTCCTGTGCAGCTGCGATTGCTGCCAGATTGATTGTGCTGTCTGCCGTGCTCGTTGTAGCATTGATGCGCGAGAGAACATCGGCAACTGAGTTCGCAATACCCGAAATGTGACGGATATTGGCTGTCAACTGAACGATATAATCCAGATGTTGGGTCTCTCTAGTGGAGTACTTGTCAGTTGTCGAGCCTAGGGCGTACGTTAGCGGCTTATGGTCTGTGTAGACGATGAAATCCCTGCCTTGAAGCACATGTCGAAAATGGCGGATGTCGAGATATACCGCCACAGCTCTTTTTCGAAAGCTGTATACCGCAACTCATTCGGTTGTAAACGTTTAGAGTGAAAGGCTAATGGGCACCAGTCTTCACCGAGTTGCTGTTGCAGGACTGCTCCAGCAGCCATATTTGATGCGTCCACAGTTAGCGCTAAATGGGCGGACGGGCGATGATGTGACAACGATGCTATATTGGCGATAACTGTTTTTAAATTAACGAAGGCCTTTTTGCGGCTGTTGTAAACAAAAATGAACGAACTTTGACTCTGAGCAGGCCGGTGAGTGGTTGCATTAAGTATGCACAATTAGGAGAAACACGACGATAAAAACTTACCAGACCGTAAAAGCGGCGAGGCTGCTTAAATGAGGTGGGCTCCAAGCTGTCCGCTATTGCTTGCACTTTGTCGGGAAGGGGTTCGATTTTACCCGTGGATATCCTGTGACCTAGGAGTGTTACGCTAATCATCCTAAACGAGCAGTTAGCTAGGTGTATAATTACTCCACCATGCGACAAACGGGCGAATAATAAACTGAAATGCGCACAACATTCCTCCTGTGAGGAGTTAGCGACCAAGATATCATCTAAGTACAGATATACACCGTCCAGTCCACAACACATGTCGTAAATAAACAGTTGGAAAGTCTGAGCAGCGTTGCTCAGACCAAACGGCATACGTAAAAATTCGAAAAGTCCGAACGGCGTTATGACCGCTGTCTTCGCAATGTATTCGGGGGTTACCGGAATCTGGTCACATGCACGCACCAGGTTTATTTATGTAAATATCTGCGTTTCTAATAGGTTTACTGTCAAGTCTTATCGGGAGCGGTCGTGTTGTTCAATGCCCTATAATCGCCACATGGGCGCCAGTCGTTGTCAGTCTTTTTGAGCACCATTTGCAACGGCGAAGCCCATGGACTATTAGACAGACGGATAATGCCAAGTTGTTCAGATTCGGCTCGGGCAATTTTAAGCTTATTGGGAGCTAAGCGGCGTGGACAACTTTAAGCCGGCAGCCCTCGTGTGACAATGTGAGGCGCAACGTCAATTGTCGTGGCCGGCGGTTCGTTAGTGGGGTGGACCAGTTGAGGGAGTTCGGAAAAAAAGTTTCTCATAAGGCTGCCCAACTACGGGCTTGGCTAGCATTGGACTGAAGGCAGCCGTATGCGACAGCTTACTCCGAACATTGAGTCTTGTCGAAGTATCAATCAAGTGCGATCGACGAGCGTCGACCGGGAAGTTGAAATGTCAGGGGAAGTCGATCCCAATAATAGGGAAAGGCATATCGTTTACTACGAAAACCTAGCAAAAATCTGACAAAAATTTAGACTCAACAGTCGACAGCCGAATGTTCTAATGAGCGCGCCGTCTGCTGCTCAGAGTGTAGTGTCGGATTCTGATCGTGCATTCGTTACCGAATGCGGGATGACACTAACTTCCGCTCCCCTATCGATTAGGAAGTGCAGTTTAGAGACCAAATCGTTTAGGAAGAAAAGGCGACTGTTGTTTGACTGGCCTGTGGCTGTCGTCACTGAAATACGCCTGCCTGTTAGTTTAAACTTTTGCTAACACGACGGCTACATAGTGATCGGCATCGCTTAGCGTAATCGCCGTACGTCTCATGGTACCAACAACGATAGATAATTTTTATTTTGGGCGGTGATTGGGCACACGTCAGAAGAATTTTTCGCGATGACCTGATACGCCGAATGCTGGCACGAAGATCCGCACGCTCACGTTTCAGCTGAGCTTACTCGGCGTTTAGTTCCACAGCATTGCGTCCACGACATTCAGAGATTCATTGAGAAATATACCATTATTATTATTAATATTATATGCCTTGCGCAGCATTGATATTTCGGCGTCATTTGTGGCCAACGAACTATTCGCGGGATTGTTGAAGGTAACCATCCGCCCCACTAATGGTGACGACGTCTTGCCTCGAAAACGTTCATGTATTGCGTCGGCAGAAGCTGCCAGATCACTTAACGGACGTGAATGAAACACGGACATCAACCCTTGTTTATACTCAGGCAGCTGTTGCATCCACAACCCTTATACGAGAGACTCTGGCAACTGCGACTTACCTACTGCCTGTCGCATTTCTCGAAGGGGAACCGATGGCTTCCTGTCCCCCAGCTGTAACCGTTGAGACAGTTGTTCCAGATGAATTTTGTTGGACGGGTGTGTTTCTATAAGAATTGTCCGCTTAGCCGACTCATAGCGATCAGCAGCTGAGCCTAGCAAGATATCGCTAACTAGGGTCAACATATCCCGAAGGAGGCGTGGTAGTAGCTGCGAGAAATTGTCCGTATCGCTTGTTATACGGCAGTTATGAAACTCTAATTCCAACACGAAGAAACACAAATCTGAATCAAGATCCCCGAAAACCGGAACAGCTAAAATGATCAGTGATACGGAAGACGGAAATTCAGATTCAGTCTCCAAAATATAAATGGGGATGGGGTGGGTGCGAACGACATGCAAATTTGAATAAATAAATATAATGTACTTTTGGGTGCGTAAAGTAGTTGTCAGTATCTCTAATCGCTCAAACAAATGTTCAAGTACATAAACAATTAGGGAACAACCAGATTAAAAAAAGCACTCGTAACTCAAACATAGTAGACAATAACGAATAAGGCAGCTGAAATTGGAATAGCCACTAGTGTGACTGCAAACTGCATGCTGAAACGTTGATAATAGCCTAAGTCGATCGCGTGGAGCAGCTATTGGTTGGCGGCATCCGAAACGGATTAGCCTGTCCCAGTGACCGAAGCCAAAGGACGCCTGCGCTATAAACCATCCCCGCAAGTGGCTTGCGCTGCACCGCTTGCAGTTCCACTCACACACCATGTATCCGGTGTAAACCCGAAGGAATAAGACCAGTAG
>JTDE01006193.1:29817-42027 GCA_014338405.1 Paragonimus skrjabini miyazakii
GGCGGGCGATTGTTGCAGCTGTGCGCTGAACATAAGCTATTTTTAGCCAGTACTAGTTTTAGGCATCCTGCATGTCATTGCTGTACTTGGCGCCCTTCTTCTCCGAATAAGACCTGGTCTCAGACAGACCACGTAGCTGTTAGTTATGAGCGACGTGGTTCGAATCAGGACCGTCGATCTTATTGGAACATCTACCTGGGTTCGGCTCATGCGTTTGTACGTTGTCGTTTCGTTCTTACTTTTGCTGGACAACGACCTCACCAACAGCAACGACTGGCTGTTGAGAAACTGGCTTTACCATCGATAAAGTATAAATACCAAACCAGTTTAGAAAGCTGCCTTAGTGGTACTCACTCCGAAGGTTCTAATAACTACTGGACACAAATCTCACAAGTCGTTCAGAAAACAGGTATTGTAACATGCGGCACGGCAGATCATGAGACGAACGAACATTCGATCTCGGAGAAATCTCTGGAGTTGTTAAAGGCCAGAAGCAACGTTCCTACTGGCGATTCCGTAGGAAGCTGAAACGTTGCCTAAAGGCTGATTGTGAGAATTGTTTAATGGAGATAGTTAAGGAAATGGAGATCGCTTTTGCTTCATGGAACATCGGCAAGCTCTTCAGGCTTATCCGTGCTAGTGGTCAAAGGCGACCGTCTGCCAATGAATCTATAAGCGAGGCAGATGGCACACTTGTCCATAATTAGTCCAGAAGGTTCGAGCGGTAGGCAGAACACTATGAGGGCCAACCTAGCTGGGCTCCTGCTTCTACTGTGTTATCACCACAAAATTGTGATGTAGCATCCTGGTCGGTAGATTTGCAACCACCGACGGAGACCGGCTCTCGGACGTAATAAGGTCAGGTCTGCCGGCACTTTTCAAAGAAGGTCGGAAAGCGTTAGGAGTAGCCTTGACTCGGTTGTTCCAACCCGTGTGGATGACGGAGACCATCCCTCCGTGTTGTGGTCACTCGATAATAGTTCCCGTACTCCATAAACGTATCCGGAACTTGCAAAAACGATGAAATTAGTTTGACCCCAGTCATCTGACATCCATTATACTTCGTCGACTCACTGCAGTTCGGGAGTTAAACATTAGGGAAGAACAGGCAGGGTTTTGTCGTGGCCGGGATTGTATACATCACATTTTTACTTCTCGCAAAATTCTGGAGAAGCGTCATGTGTACCGCCGGCCAACAATCGCCGTATTCCTCGACTATATAGGTGCGTTTATTTCGGTGGATCGATCTACACTGTTAGAGTCGCCTAAACGCAGGGGTGTACCTACCATCATCATCATCATAGAATCATGTACCGACCAAGTATGTGAACATACTGTCAGCGCTTTATTTCCATACTTCAGCTCAGATTAGGGTTTACGGTTAACTGTCTAGCAGTTTCAACACCGGGAGCGACGTACGCCAAGGCTGTACACTTTCACCATTTGCGTTTAATTTTCTTATAGACGGTATAATGGAGGATTGCCTCCGACACACAAGATGCCGGCGTAGACCTCCAACCTGGTTGAAGATAGACTGATCTTGATTATGCTGGAGACAAGTTGTTGCTGTTTGACAACTTTCCAAGCAGCACAAACAATACAAGACGCTATTTCGTGTTCTGCGAGGTACTTCGGAATGCGCTTTGCAGCCTCAAATTGCAAGGCGCTTCTACGCGATTGTTGTGATTACGCAGATTTAACGTTAGCTAATGAAGTCATGGGGGTTATTGACTGATTTGTGTACCTGAGAAGCTGCATCAGCGATGGTGAAAGTGTAGGGAATGCAACAGAAACCCGCATCTCCAAGGCTAGGGCGGCGTTTGCTAATCTGGGACACCTCTGGCGACAGAGAGGTATTTCTCTTAGGCTTCAAGGTCGCGTATACAATGCGATGGTGAAGACTGTGTTACTTTACCGCAGCGATACTTGGTCTCTTAGAACAGAAGACGTTAACCGTCATCAGGTATCCGATCGCCAATGTTTGCGTTCAATCACTCTTGTCGGGTGGCATCAGCGAGTGAGCAACGAGGAGGTTATGGAGCGGATATTTGGTAGTGATTATCAAACGAATTCTTTCGTTCAGTCCTTACATTTACATAGACTTAGATGGCTAGGCCATGTAGTAAGGATGCCAGCTAGTCGTCTGCCACACTGAGCACTATTTGTCGACGCTGCAGCCGACTGGCGTAAGGTGCGAGGTGGACAGATGATGACCTGGCGTAGACAAATGAAATCGTTCACGAAGGGGTTGGTCACTGTAGATCGGGTTCATCTCTCGGGCTGGGGCACTGGCGATTCAAAGAGTCGGTGGCTTGAGAGGTTAGGTGAGATGGCGGCTAACTGAGCTCAGTGGCGTGAATGTTGTCGTTGTCTGTGGAGTGAGTGCACTTAATGATTCGGGGCAGTGAAAGCCGTGAGGAAGCTGTCTTGCTGATGACGCCTTACTTTCACTTGCAGTTCGGTTGTTTGCAAGGTGTAGACGCCTTGATGTTGTATGTTTGAATGTAGACGTAGCTGTTTTTAGTGGTTAGATCCCCTCCCTTTTCTCTTTTTTGTTCTCTCTTCCTATACAGGGTTTGCTTTTTCTTCGTGGTTGTGTGGCAGTTGAGTATCAGTGTGATCTACTGATGTATTGCTGTCTATGATTATCTAAGTAGCACAAATCAAGACAGTAAGGATCACGGTAATCGGGTTTCAGCTCACAGCTACCACCAAGTTGTCTTGAAATCACACCTTGGAGAGTTTTTTTACTACAAGAAATAACAAAAAGCTGTCTGAAAAAAATTAAAAAGCGTAAGTAGTATGTTAAATGATCAAAATTCACTGGAAATACACGACCGGTTTCGATGCGTTGTAACTCACCTGGTATACGTACCCGGTGGACTTCGACCACACATCACCAAATACCTACTACTTACGCAATCTTATAAAACTGTCTAGAATCTTGAGACAGATTGAGTTTCAGTACAGTTCTAGTAAATACTCTAAACACCCGCTCTGACCTACGGACTTCAGTGAGTTTGGAATAAACGGTACAATTAACCCGCAAATGAATTATCATTTACATATATCGAAAAACTATACTAAATTGGCTGTTTCTAAATGTGCGCTCGCAAGAGTCAGCAGCCATTCTGGGTTGTCATTAATCCTGACGGTGTTCCACGAAGTAACGAAGTGACAAGTAGGTACAACTATGAAGAGAAACTAAGGAAAAAACAATGCAGATTCGTGAAAAAGGAGAATAAAAACCAACCTCTTTAATAAAACGGGCTCGTCACTGACTGCGGCACACTCAGGACGTTTCTAACCAGCGATGTAAATGGTCTTGAACCCCACAACTGCGGAGACGGCATCTATCAACCTGGCTCAGCGATATGGTCAAGGTCGTCACAGCTAGTGATCGCGTCATCGCCTGGCACGCATCCGCTTACGCACGTGGCCTTTACCTTCTTTGAAGTTATCATTTCTCATTATTTCTTATTTATCCCACGATGGTCATGGAGATCTATATGATCTTTTGGCGACTTTTTTTAAAGTAGCTTAGCGGTTTCAGAGGGAATACGAATAATCGTAACTGATGGACAGCACAATCAAAACTACAGAAGGTATTTGTATGATCGTTTTTAGACCAGATATTACTTACGGTATAGTAGTAGTTACGGTCAGAAGACCAAACACAGAAGAAACGTTTCTCACTTGACGCTGAGGACAAAATCATGAGTGTGGACAAATCTGTAAAGTTGCTCGATACAGAATGTCGCATAGTTTGACGCCCCGAATTTCTTTTGCTTCACCGAACGACTGTTGAAATAACTTTTAAAAGGTTGTCAACACTAAACCTTTCTGGTTCACAAAATCCTACACCTAAAGTGCTACTTAGGTAGGTAGGTATCAATCCACAGCGCATACTTTTATAAACCCTTACGCCGTTGAAATGGAAGTTTAATACATGTATCTTCAAGGGCGTTTGTTCTCGATCAAGTCATTCTGACGTACAAATTCGTACATTCTGTCCATTGTGTCTATATTTACAAATGTTCCGTTGCATAAAACTGGCTTTTGTGAGTGAGCTGGTTGGCAGTGAATATTTCGGCATACCAGTTCTTTCGAGTCTGCTGAGATTGTCTCAGCCATTATGAAAGATGCACTTCGACTTACATGTCCAGATCGGTGTGAAACCTTTTGGGGCGTGTTATGCTGTTTTTTTTCTGGACTGATAATAGAAAAGCGATTATCTATCTACATCTTGGTATGACCGTTTCTTCGCACCACTACCAGTCACTGGGTTGACGGACTAGTCAATAGGTCGGTTCATTGGATGTAACTTTGACTGGCTAGTCTCATACTTCGCATACTTTACATTGGTAAAAGAAGGGCAAACCTTCAATAAAACGCTGTCTGAAAGCCCTGTAGTTGTGTATTCAGTTACCAGTTTAATCAAAGGGCTCACAGCCGCGTTGAGGGATTACGAATATTCAAAGCTATTTGCCGATAGACACAGTCATGTACGAACGTCGGCGTGCAGAGTGACAATGGTTAAGACGATAACTTACCTTCAGTGTGACAGTTGTTCGCCTCCGACCTCAAAGCGCTTGTTCTGCTCGGGCTTATAACGCAGCCGAAATATTGGTTGGAGATCTGACTCACAAACTAACGCTGTCTTCAGTCAGTGACTATAGTTTCAGCGTTACTCATGGACGTAACCGACAAATCCCTAAACCGTGAACTTGTGGACATTGGCTATAATGGGTTCAGGATATGATTACACAGCTTATTCATTTTTCCGAGATGCATTCGCACGTCCACCTTGCCAGTTACTAGACTCAAGCTAAAGGCAATCGGGTTAACCCGGATTCAGCACTCGAGGCTATATTGCGTAACTGTGATTCTTCGTGTGTTTCTAAACGCTGTCTATAACCGGCCAACAATCAACCAGACCGTTTTTTTATATATCTGAATCGTCGTTAGGTTTACCGGGTTAGTGTGTATGGTCATGTTCCGTTCACTTAACCTCAGTATTTTCAGCTTCTAGTCACCCTCTTGGATACTACGACCTGGACTAGGGCTGATTCTGACAATAGTTCACGAAGTTTCAGTGTACTGACTAAGTACAACTGTATAGAGAATAACAGAAGAGGGGAGGGGAAATAAGAAATACTGGTAATAAACAATGGCGCTTTACGAGAACGACAAGAATAACGTCAACAACCCTAGGGATATAGGCTCGCTGCTGATTGCTATACACTGTCACATCAAAGGGTATTTTCAACCGGCGATGGTAATGATCTTGAACCCCATAACCGGGCTTACGGCATCTGTCAACCTTGTTCAGCTGGACGGTCAAGGCCATTATATTCCTTGACCACGTCAGCCTGGTAGCCTGTCGGTTTCTTCAACCATGAGCAATGCACAGCACGCTGACCAGGTAACAGGTTTGTGTCCGTGCTATCTTGCCTGCTTCTGTTCAGATTTGAACAGTTTGACTGTGCCCACGCTCATGCTACCTAGTATGATAGATGATAGCAAACACTGAAAATCTCTTAAGACTGATTTTTGTATGCAAAATTTCAGTCTTACCTTAATGCATATTATCCGTCTAAGCTGACTATCCGAACATTAATGTTCCCGTATTTACTCCATGTACGTCATACGTTCCGGATGTCACTTCTTTAGCTGTGTAGCCGTATGAACTGGGGAAACATCACGTGCACATCGACATATGCGAGCATAGGGCTGCTCGCCAATACGATCAGTATGTATTATTAATAGATCGCTAGTGTCCCAGATTACTATTTTGAGAAATGGATTTGATGTTGGTTCGATAACGAGAAAATAACGTCTAGCTGCAATAAAATGTGTTTACTCTTTGTGGATCAGTAATTCGCCAGCTTGGAATCCGTATATCTAGTGTCTATCTAGAATGGTTTTATCGATGCACGTGCGTCTGTTTGTATCTTTCATACTATTACACTAAACCAACATAGCTGACTTCTTGAATGCGCGATTGTAGTGTTCGTTTTATTTTGCTTAATTTTTTTTGCAGTCGTACTAATTTCCGATCAGTATCGCTTCCGTTCATTTTATTTTCTCTCAGTTACCATGTTGTAACGGCAGCCAGGCTGAGTGTTGTCAAGGCCGTACTAACTCGACCACGCAGTCCGACGTTTGCCCTTGTCTAACTACCTGTTGGTCTGTTGTTGAGCAAAAGTTGGAACGGGGTATTCGAGTGGTTGGGACGGTGGGTTTATTCTTCAGCATAGTAGAGGTCAGTGTTGGTTTTTGTGTGCTGAACATTATTAAAGTTTTCCTCAGTGCCATTAAAATGTAAAATTATTATCATTTGGCGCGTTTAAATGTGTTGATTTCTTGATTTCCCTTAGGAATGAAGTAGAATATCACCATTCTAATAAGTATCCATAACTACAACTAGAAAACAAAAGGCTTTCCTAGTCTCCAATCGATAAACTTTTCAGATGTAGGATTGAGCCACAATATAGTGCGTTCTCTTTACGTGAACAGTATGTTTACTGAAGATAAAATAGTCGCATTCAGTATTTTACGTCTGAAGTTCTTTCCAATCTCCTGTAGTCCATTCTACTTTCAGAATGTACATTTATTCCGCTTTCACCAGTGAACATACTTGTAACCTATTTCGACGGAGTGCAGCCTACTATTTTAAGATTTGTAGAAGCTCGTGCTTGCGTTCGGTATCGCTAGGGACGTGTTGGAGGAGGTCAAGAAGTTTAGTTGGACATTTCTTTCAGCTGTAACAATTTATTTGATGAAGTCAGCGGCCCAGTAATGCCGATTAAACATTAATCTTTCGTTGTAAGACCGTGTGTACGGCGCCATAGTGTGCACGATCCTGTCGTACAACTTTGGAACTTGTTCCTTTTGACCGACGTTCTCAGATCGCCTGCTTTTGACCACCGGCGTCTCTCACGTTGCCCGTGTGTGATGTGACCATTTCATGCGCAATAATGCTGTCCATTAATTGCCACTCATTCACTACGTACACTTGTACACAGTATGCCGTGTCATTGAAACCAAAGTGGGTAGAGTGTAGTCAGAAAAACTTGAGCGTCTGACCTGCACTGTAGATATGGACACATCTTCTGCTCGTTCTATTCGACTTGATGTGACGGAATGAAGACGACTAGTGTTCCTACGGGGCTCATCATCATCATCATCGTCATCCTAACAGCCGTGAGTCTGACCAAGAGGTACTGTGGCTCGGGCCGCCGCTGGCCTCAACAGTGACGTGGAATATGCTGGAAGAAAACGTTACTAAGAAGGTTGAACATTATTAAAACAAGACTAAGCGGAAGAACTAGAAATGGTATGGATACAGATCCGCCATTGACTGCGACACATTGCCATCTCGGATAGCGGGGCTACAGACAGTTGAATTGAGTAAAATTGGATAGTGTATTAAACACAACCGTTCAGCACGTTCACTGAGTGAATATCGTTCAACCACGTCCGGCCAGGTCGGCAATGTTACGGTGATCGTATTCTTCAGTGGATTAAATGCCATACCAATAGGTTCAAAAAATTGTTCAGATGGACACGTTTTTACCGTGGCCTCAAGGAGAATGAAAACCAGTGGATTATATGACCTCAGTTAACCCTAGGTAAGGCTTACGATACGATGCGCGTGGATGTGTATGTACGGGCGAGGCCATTGAATGGTCCAGTGAATCAGCTGCTAGGGCACAGTCGGTGCTGCGCACATTTCAACTTCGTTTCATTTAAAAATTCAGCTCATTTACTAGGAGAAGCCACACCGACATGCATGCTGGACTGTATGACAATCGTACGCTGCTTCTGTTTAGAATGTGATACCGACCCTCTTGAAATCTGAATGCAGTGGAAACCGAATTTACTAAGCTGTACATTATTACATACAAATATCGTTGACGTTTTCACTGTACAGTTTTTCGCGTATTGAACTTAATCTTGTGTTTTCTCCCTATAAACATCTTGTCTAGAAAAATAGCAAAGTATACACTTGGTCAAGATAACATTGCATTTCACAGCTATAGAAATGAGATGGATGTTTCGTAATTTGTTCGTTATAATGGACCAGCTGTTGTAACGAACTGTTTTCTTGTCCCATAACTTTCGTTAAAACTTCACTCTACACAGTATGTTTTCCGGAAATGCCGGATACACGAAAATGCCACTGTTGTTTCTTGACATTCACCTATTAGCTGAATTTCTTCTCGTTCGGATTGATTAGGTTGAAATAACAAATCTGTGCTAGGTTTTACATTGGTTATGTCACCCGCCGAAGTTATCGGTCACTATACGTACTATAGTCCTAGCGTGTTGTGGAGTTGATGCTAATCGATCACTTGTTTACCAACAGACCAACAGTCAGTAGATATCTTCCACATAACAGCTGACCATTGGCGCACTTACATGTGATTCCGCTTCGTATCTTTCTGTTTTCCTCGCAGCTTGTTGGAGTTTGGCTAGCTCTGCAATATCGACACAAACGTGACCCATCTGTGGATCCGAATCAGCTCCTCTGATGTGATTGTCATTTCCTTATTGGTTAACATTCTTGCTGCTTCTTTGTGTATGCATTCATCACATTTTGTGGTGTGATTGTACATATTCTTCAGTTCACCTAGGGCATTCTTGTCTCTCGTATCTACCAAAAATGGTAGGACTAATCCTTTCTCTTTTCCCTACAAAAAATGGCTTTTTTGGAGTAGTCACATTGCGTAAACATGACATCCGTCATTCAGCATTCTGCTCATGTCGGCTTCGCGTGATTTGTTTCTGTGCCCGTACCCTAGTCAGCACCCAATGTTTTACATGCCAAGCCCTTTTTGATGAGCTTATGGTGATTTGGACGGACATTACTTATTGACCATTCGTACGTTTTCATTAAGCCTCAGTTCAAATTTATCTCCTTCGTTGTGGTTGCGTTTATTCTGTTTGCTGAACGCAGTCGTGTGAGTGCTCTGCATTCACAACTTTTCATCTCCTATTTAGTTTTTAAACCTGGCTCGCTCGGGTGGTAACTGCTCGCCGATTATGTCACTGGTTTTCGTTGCTTGTGCACAATTGTCGCTGTATGATATGGTAGCTTTCCAAGCAACGCGATTGTTAGGCGTTGGATCTCTAGGTGTAGTAGTTTGAATATTTTCGTATCGATCGCGCTGCTCAATTGTTGATTTCATTAGGTCAGGTATGTGTGTCGTGTTGTATTCTTCAAGCTTTAATCTCGAAGGTCAAAGTCGACGAAAAAGACAAAGCGGCAGTCAGTGATTTGACACCGATCTATGAAGCGGCTACCGCTGGAGGCTACTCTTACCGGTTGCAAACCCCGCAATCCCCATATTTTGTTGGAGTTACTGATATATGAAGCAGGGAATCGTTGTCATTAGTGTTTGTAAGGAATAATTTTTAGTATGGTTTTGTTATCAACTGTTATTTTTTTGCTGAGCGATCATTTTGTTAGTGATACTTTTAAATGGTAACCAAGCCGTATTGAGTTGTGAATACGATGAAAACGGCGTAAATTGACTACTATTCAAGTCAAGGTAGAATGAAGCATTCAAGTTGAAAAGGTGAAGAGAACCTAGTGAATAAAGCCGCTCATGCTATTGCATCATTTGTGAATAAGGTTTTTGGGCAGCGTCTTTTTCGCACGCTGCCTCTTCGGGTAGACAGTATGCGATATTGTGAGCGGTATCCTAAACAACACATCACGACCCATGCACCGATGAATACGGACGGCTTGTGATAGATTGACCGCCTTTTCCTCTCCTGCTCCGGTTTTGGGGCCATCTTCGAACAAGGACCTTCTGATCCATTAAGGTTGAACGCTGACCGTTGTTTGCTACAGTTGTGACGATTACTTCACTCATATCCATCGATACACCACAGAACTGCAGCTCGGCTACTGAACCGACATCGACGGTGCAACATACAAATCATCATATGTCGTTGTCAAAAGATGAGACAGAACGATTTTCGACACCACTCGGCTGTTTCGCAAACATTTGCACGCACGTAACGACGCGAGGGAATTTAAATTGGCCTGTAAAACTAAGTAGTCACAGGGCCTGCAGTTCCTTAGGAGCCATCTCATCATATCCATGTTAGTTTACCAACAGCTGTGATCACTTCCAAACGGAGTGGAGTAGTGTTGCCAGTGACCTACTGGCCATATCGATGTTGCGTTTAATTGTGTATTAATTGGCGAGTTTCATCACATCTGCGAGTCCCCCTTCGCGCATGTTTAATCTCGATGATATTAGTGCTACAGATCCACTGTACTTTTGTTAGTGTCGCGAGTTCAGGTGAGTGAACCCTAACTACTGCCCCTGGGAAATGATTGCGTCCGCCCAAACAAGGATGTATGCTTTATCTGGGTCAAGGGGTTCGGTTATATCCTTTCAATATTTTCCCGCTAATGTTTAGTTGTTAGATAGCGTACTATCTTGGTGTCCTCGTTACCATGATCTGTATCAGTTAAGTTTTTTTCGGTTCAGTATCATATTTTGTCCACGACCTACACGTTTGTTTTCATTGCTCCATTTTGGCTACATGGCCGTGGTCCGAACCGGTCAAAGATCTCATTGCAAACATGGATTCCATTCTCAGCACTGCGTGACCGCAGCTGTGTACGCCAAATGCGATCGCTGAACCAGATGCCGGCCATCTCTGTCGAGCAACCATAGTAGACTTAGGGAGATGATGTAATCGTTTCCACATTTCCATAAAATTCATAAGAAGTCGATTATGCGAACGGTTGTTCTCGATCATTCTTATCAGGTTATTACAGTTGCATAGGGTACATGCGTTTTATATGTGAAAAATCAGCACAAGGCAAATGAGTCATTAAAATCAGGTGTGGGGCGAATCATGGTCTACTGGAAGGGGGTGGGAGTGTTGGTGAATGTGTGACATTGCACTCGTGCCTGCCGTGAGACGTGCATTCGTCAGTGTCAGGTGGTTCACGCTTGCTTGGATTTCAAGTGGCAGTGGAATAGTTGGCCAGAGAAGATGTAGGGTTTGCACGAACTGTTTTTGGGCATACAGGCAGGGGTTCTAGAGTCTGGTGGTAATGGCCTTAGCCGTTGATAACAGTCGCAATCTGACAGCTTTGGCGTGAACCAGACGAACCTTGTCGATGACTTGGAAGGCTTTACCCGACTCAATTTGGTGACCAGTATCAATTGAGAATCGATAGCACTGGAAATGGGCCTTCACGAACCGTTGCGAAGCCATTTTGGGAGGTGTTCACGAGTCTTCCGATAGCCGTCTTGTGGTTCTCCCGCCGTAACATGCTTGACAACAGCAGATGAGAGAATAAACACAAAAAACGAAGAAAACCTAAGCAAGCTATCTTTGAGGTGTGGCACCAGTACAGGGCAGGTATTGAATGATAAGGTGACCCGTGCTGCAGGATAGACACTGTCGACCTCATTACAAACTCGGCGGGTGATAATTTCACTGGTAGCTTCCCCCTTGTATAATAGGGTGATAAATACATGCTTTGTATCTACCATCTGAACCGTTTCATGCCTCACGTCTGGTTGCATTTTTATAGCCCAGGGGTCGTTGAGGATATACATTTTGACTTAGTATATCTCGAATGTGCTGGAGTTCATCCGATAGTGTATCTAACGTGCATATCTTTTTGCTCTGCTTGTTAAGTGGCAAACCAAATTTCGCTTAAACTTCAGCGGAACACAGCTAAAGAAGTGTGTTTGCTGACGAGATAGACATCCAATTTGAAGTTATTTGTTCGTGACTACTCATTTACTTATTGTGGCCATTTGGTTAGCTGTCTCGGTTTCTGCTTTAATATTTGCTGCCTTCGGGACGCGGGTTTGATTCTTGCGGACAGATTTTCTTCTTCATATCCGAGGAAACTTCGTGGGAAAAAAAGACTCATAAAGTGGATTGCCCTTCACAGTTCATCTGATACGAAGTAAATCGTTTGAACTTGGTTTACGTCCATAATACTGGGTGATGAAAGCTACTGTAAGATCTGACAAATCATGATAAGATTGAGTGGATTGTGCTTTACTGTCACGAGACCTGATATTCGTCATTCTATCAGGACTGCGAACAATGCATTCCTAACTCCTACAGGATTCCTTCCGTTTGTCCGTCTATACTCCTAGTGCAGTGGAGTTGAGCGGTCGTAACATACTACTCAAACAACTGCTATTCAGTAGTAGG
>JTDE01006194.1:9027-21508 GCA_014338405.1 Paragonimus skrjabini miyazakii
ATAGATGGAGGACAACACGAGCGACCGGACGAGCTATCGCTCAATTAAATCGGACCAACGGACGAAGAATGGCAGACGGAAAACCTCCCCGATAGAAGGCGCCGATCACACATATAAACCGGGTAGAAGTGCACACGGCGTGTGAGTGGAAACCTGGGGGTGTTGTGGACTACAGTTCTGGATCAAACGCGAGCGCTTTTCGCGTAACAGTGTAACTTGCGCGTTGGACAATAAAGATTGTGCTTTATTGGACGCCTTTTCGCTAAATATTACGTTGCTACCTAGTAACCGTAAGAAGACTAATACACCCATAGTCGCCATGACCAAGATCAATCGAACAACACCAGTTACGTTATTGGGTCATTCTAACGTCAGTGTAGACTAGTTGTTTGGCGAAAAAGAATAGGGAAGCACCACCACATGACGTCGGTTACACGGACAGAACGGCGGTGATCTGGATTAGTGAAACAGAAGTCGTGGTAAATATGACCAACATATGGAATGTAGATCTGTGCTCTACGATGTGGCCATGTAACAGAATACATCAAGCAAATTTGATAATATACCTACATGTTTCGGGACTGATGTGAGTGCACTTACGTCCGCCAGTCATTTATGCAGGAGAAATAATAGAAATATTTTCACAGCCTGGTTCACTCTCACATTACAGCTCGAGGTCTACCACGACCCCAAAGCTCACTCCAACTGGATGTGAGGTCCACAGATACTACTAGCCACTGACAACCCTTTACCTGTCAAAGGAATTAATATGGCCCGCAATTTGATGGATTAGTAGGAACACAGTCAAATGATATTTATTCACATTTGACCGCTAACCCTGTTGTGATTAGACAAAGCCGTTGACATTCCCCGAATAACCTGTACCGCTTCCTTCGTCAAAGTAGCCAATGCGAAGTGCTCTAACTATGATTGGCTGTCCCTATGGCTTAATGGGGCCGGTCACGTTCTTGCCGTCACGTCCAAGATTCTAACGTGGGAATTCTAATGCACCAACTTGAATTGCTTTCGCATGTAGTGAAAAATTTTATGTCTAAAAAGGAAACGGATTTGTAAAATGGTAGGGAACTTGGTAAGATGCTCATAAACGCGAGCGATTTGCCACCTGACGGCAGCTAAGTGGTGCTCATGCCTAAGACATTATGCACATAATAAAAGTCACTTTATGTCAGCTAATCAGAATGACAAGTTATTGCGTTAAGCTCTTTTGGAAGAAACTCATGATTGAAATGGCTGGTTTGAACGTACATCGTATCTAAACAACCTAACTGAATCAGAGGGTTCACAATCAGAACACAACACCATTACGAACCAGTAACAACCTCTACTGGAGATATTGCTGTCGTTAACTAACAAATGTATTACCTTTACTAATATGAAGGAACTTTTAACTTGCTTGTGTGGACCCAATTTTCATTGACTGAGTGCATTCTCTCTACTTCATTTGCTGGTCAATCAGTGTACGCAGGACATTCAAATCACTTACTTTTCTGTTTATTGTCAGTCCGGACGCACCCTGTTTCACTGCCTATCGCGTTTCTTAGTCTATTGAGAAGAAAAAATCTAACTATTCAGAAACGCCACACAAGCACGTAGAACCGAGCAATGGTTGCAAGTTAGATTCTTTTTGCCCGTACGCACCCATTGTCATATTCATTCGGTTATTAGATTGTGCACGTAAACGACGGGAACGAACTGGATGTTGCTCAGGCATACATATTACGTAACAACTTTGGCCTTATTCAAACCCATATGGGACAAAAATGCCTCAAGTGAGAGGATGCTTCGTATCTTCAGCATTCTGTCATGACGCCTTAGTTCCTACCACAGCAGTAATGGTGTTGGATGCGGTATGAAAATTGTTAGATACTGATGGCTATTTATAACCAACTTTCTTCTGTCTTAGTATGCCTCTTGCTAGCAACTGTCTGGTGAAGTTTTATTCTTTGAAAGCTTGGTACTAAACCAATAATCACAAACCAGCTTCCTGTGGTTATCAACCACACGTATGTTCTCAAACACTCACAAAGGCTCTAATTTTTAAAATTTCTTGTAATCGCTTGAAGTCCAAGCTAACATCGTCCATATTTGGACTTATTATCTCTACTATGCTGTTAACTGCACTCCTCCATTCAATCATAGCTATTATTAAGCTGTATCTGGAGTTGCCGCTCACCACAATATCCTGGAGGAAAAATCCGACCAAAATAAAGGGGTGAAATTAAGTAAGCGGGGCCAAATGAAGGGAGCATTTTCTTCAGTTTCAAACTGCTTGTAGGACAATGATATGTTTTACAAAACAATCTTCCATTCTCCTTAAATCACCCTCATTTTAAATAATTCCTACTTGCGCCCAAGCGCAAACGAAACAAGTCTCTAGTCATGAAGTTGAAATCAAGTTGGACGGCTTCCAAGCTTACCAATTTGCCAGTAAAACTGCTCACACATTGACCATGGACACAGATCACTCCTGCACACATGGAATGACGTTTAAGACAATTGTCATAAGGAAGTGCTGGATCCGGTGACCATTGCTGTGAACCACAAACACATCTGTAAGCTGGATCTCCATCAACTGTAATCCATTGATGGCAGGTATTCCCGTCGTGGTTTATATTACAAGCCCGAGCCCCAGCGATGATATGACCACCGTTTGGCAAATAGGGATGCTCGATCCGTTGTTTGCAAGCGTCCACTTGTTCGTTACAACGCAGACCCTGAAACTGTGGTTTACATGTGCACTGTGTCCTCTAAAAAAGTACAATAGGCACAACGGAAGTTTTGTCACTTGGGCGTCTTTGGTACAACTGTTGTGAGTAAAAGAGAATGGTGCACAGCTTGTCTTAAAATGTATGGCAGAACAGCACTGCTGTGAACGAACACGCCATGCACTCACGTTGTGTCATGACCCGACTGGCCGAATCGTGCACGGTAATTTCCACATGTCAGTGTACCCGGGCTATGTGGACATGAACACTCCACAGTCCGTCACGTCGGTCGATAGGCAGATGGCCTATCCGGCTCGACTGCGTGGTGAAAACACCCGATTTAATGCTGGGATGCCGAAACAGCCCGGTCGCTCGAACCGAAGACTTGGCTAAGCGTGTAACTATTCCTTGTCGTGTGCCAAACCTGATGGCTCGATCGGCCTTCTCAAATGTGGTCAGCAGACTGTTTTAAATGACTCACCCATACACGCATCCCTCTATAAAAGCCAAAGGTCAAATGGACCGACACCACGCGCTTGACACGCGTGATCCGGCAATCCCGGTCTCAGACGGTACACACAATCCCCACTGGATAATTCCCATCTTCATTCACCCGACCGACGGCGAGTCTTCTGTCAACTACCAGTGCCACATGCACACGTGCATTCACCGAGTGATCTCATGCGGGCTAACCTATAAGCATGCGAAGCTCAGACACGCACGCGGCTAAGCTCTCAGACGTGTAACAGAACAAAACTTCCAACACTTCGTCTCAGAAGGCGGACGCTTCAGCTACATGCCAAGGTCAAGGAAACGAGGGCGTGAACTACAACACAACCATACAGTTGCACACCGCATCAACGTGATTCTGCCCCTTCAGCATTCCCGACACATGCCGCGTACTTCTGGACATTGTTGCCAATACTGCAGTAAACCCGAATATTATTTTATATTGCACGTGAATCCCACATGCTGGTCTACTTTCTACCGTTTTTGCGATTAAGCCTAGTCCAATTAAGCGCATCGGTCTTCAACCACATCTTTTTTTTCGTTGTAAGTGGTAGTACAATACAATTCGCCGTCATGTGATTGACGCCGTTTGAGTTTTTGACTGTGTAAGTTGTGTGCATGACTTACTGGGTCTCTGGCTCATGCTTGTCTGCTTTTGTTACCATTCCAGATACCCCTTGGGCCCTCGTCCTTCAAAGAAACGCTGTTCCTCAGTACCTCCCCTTCGCTGCACGTTACAGTAGCTGTTAGTTATTTATATGTGACCTACACACCCCTGCACTGAAAGCTTAAAGTCGGTGGTGGTCGGCTTCGTTTGACATAATAGTTGAAGGCATGACTGTTGTGCACCGTTGAGCAACGGTCATTGCTGGCATTGCATTAATGCACCTCTCGTTATGTTGATTCACGAAGAGTTCATAAGTTACCCTGAAATCAAAGTCGATTTGGTTCAAACAATTAACTCATGTGCGACTCTCGAACCAGCTTTGTTTTCTATATGAAACTTTGACACCCTCACTGTCAAAATTGCCGGTATTTTCTGGTTTGATGAAGTCGGTTGCTGTTTGATGCCAGGCTGATCTAACAGGCCATTCCGACTGGTCTGTTTGTTTCTGCTAATCCTCCTACACAACTTTAGTTTTTACAAAACCTCTCGAGTTTGACTTGTGTTCCATTGTTTCATTGATATATTCACCACTCAATCCGGTTCGACCCTTTGGTGATCCTTGTCGGTTATAAGTTGATTTGGTGCCTTGTCGCTTAGTAATCGTCGACAGGCGGAAATTGCTAGTTGCCTCACAGTTAAGGACAAATCCACCTCGGTTAGTTCATTTGCACTGATCGGTATGCGTCGACCGATATCGACCTCACAACTTGACGGGCGGGGCGTAGTGAAGCTGAGTCCTTCCAAATAACTGTGACCGACTTAACCTCATTATTTGACTGGCCAACAAAAAGCAAGATGCAACCTGGATGGGCTGAAGTGAGTCCAGAAAAACGGTTACATTCGTTATCTGAGATGCTGGGTTCCGTTTATCCGTTTTACCTACGCAAGAAGTGCACTGAGGAACACTAGCATTCCATTTTATTCCGTCAACCAACAGCCAGTCCTTTTAATACAGTGGATTAGCGAATACAGGTCAAACGAGTCGGTCTGTCTGACGCCGGATAGCTTCAACGAAAGGAACTGGCCTTCGTAAACGATTGTTGTGTGCACAACGTCGAACTGTCATGTTTGAGCAACATGGTCCCAGTGAATGGAAACACCATAGAGTTTTTGTGACGCAACAACGCCATGAATGTTGAAGTGAACCTAACTTTCGGTCGTCTCGATTATGAGTTTCATCCCTAAGCCCACGGTGACGGCTTGGATGCTGTGCCATCGATCAGTTTGTTGTCGTCGTTTTGTGGGCTCGCCAAGAGCGACAGCATATTGGCACATGCATGGCCACATCCCATGCGGATGCGCCAGTGCATTGCGCGCGGCGTACACTTCAGTCAACCGCACACGTGCAAAGCTAACGCAGTGTATGTGTACCCTCGCTCTGTGAGCCCACTAGACAACCGGAATGAATTAAAAATGGTGAGAAATGACCAAAACCGATGGTCGCCACCTTACTAAGACAGATTGGCTATGAGCTAAACACGGTGGTGATGGGCTACGATACGATAAAATTCAATCATCTGGGTGTGGTGCACAACCCTTGGCCACTTGGAGTCATTCAAGATGTCAAAAAGGGCGTTAGTGCCTACATATATCTAATTCAGGCCCGATGGCACCCGCTGATATATACCGTCATTTAATCACAGTTGAGTAATCAACCGCACTTTGTTCCATCTGACTGTTTCGCACAACTTTTTAGTGCATAAATGTTTTGACTGCTAAATCCTTTCAGTCTCAGTAGGACACAGGTCCAGAATACTACGGGTGAACAAAACGCGCATGAAGCAGACGCGTACATTGACAGTGTTACAAGGACCAATAACTGAAAACACACGTGTTCACCGGTGCGATTACAACGTGGCGCAGACGGACCTTAGTGCTTTGGATTAGGGGTGTAGACAACGCGCCCTGGGTCAGCGATTCAGGCACTGCGCTTGACGAAGGTTGGATGATGAATTAACTAGTGGGGTGTACAGGCAAGTGACTGCGTGATTGTAGCCGCACGCAGACTTGTCAGCAGAGAGGGAAGCACGAATGGATTATCCGCTTTTGGCAATCTAGCACAGTGCTTAGGACAATGCAGGACGTTTTAAGTGCAAGCATACGATCTATGACCCGGCACCAATGAGGAGACTAAGTAATGAGTTTAACAAAATGAGTTCAATGGATGATCAGGATGAAGTCACTGATCACACGTTGTCACCAACGACACCTCATCTTCGAGGTTCGGTAACGTCGAATGAAAGCCTACGAAGGGGCTTCGAAACGTTGCTACACCACTGTTACATTTCAAACACTTCAGTAACCAACATTGTGAAAAAATACAACTGCAGAACTCCAGTTCTTGCCTACGATGAATCACATCACCGTCAGCAAGTTTATATTTGAAATAACAATAAAATGGATTGCGGTTGTTGACGCTGACCATCCTTCTCTTAGTTTAAACCTTGTAGAAACCATATTATTGAATCAGTAAAAACCTTAAATGATTTAGTATCTGTCTACGACAAGCTAGTACCATTTTGAAGAGAGGCATGGGAAAATACAATGAACTAAGAGAGAACGGAAATGTCAAGTCATTATGCTCTCGTGAAGCCCTAACCTCCTCTTCTTTTGCATCATTATATATCATAGAAATGTTAACGTTTAGTGGATCGGTGAACTTGTGAATAATGTCGAGACATCGTGACGACTTACCTCAGATTGTGAAGTCATCCCAAGATTGCAGGTATCACTGGCTATAATTACTTGAAGTGCTCGAATTTGGTAGATAAGTTATTCTGAGCAGTTTTATTTTGAGGTTTCGCGTTCGTGGTGTCCCTGTGCGTTTTTAAGAATTCTCACACAATACTAGGTTTCTCTCCTAAACCTAATTTGTGCGACATACAACGAATTTCCTTCCTTTTTCTCCACGCAGTGGTAACAGCATGGATATGTGTTTTAACTAACTTAACTGCTTCAAAACGTTCTGAAACATAATCTTTCCGTTTGTTTATTAATTTGTCCACTAGTAACAAAAGTACTTTGACTAGGGAAACAAGGAACAGTGGCAACTGTTTAGTTCAACCCCCTATACTTCCTCCTTATTTCTCGTCACGATGGGTCGCCAGAAAATCGTACATCTAGTCGCCATTTGATCTTGCTTTTTTATTCGTAGAATTCACTCTACTGTGACGAAGATGAAGGATAATTCTTTAATACTAATTAGTAGTCAGATGGCATTACACTATCGAAGTAGTTATCAGAATAAATAATAGAGAAGGGTTACAGAGCAGTCAAATGAGAAATAGCGCATACTACGAACGGAGTTGTCATCAACATACATTTCACTCCGAGGTAAATACATGCCTGTGTATACTGCGTTGTTAAAACGTTTCCCATTTGTTTCTGCTCACTACATATACAATTCATGTCGCCCGCTTTCTTCGCTTACAACGGTTGGTGCCGTGACTAGGATTGAAGATAAAACATTAATGGCAGCAGCTGGTTGAAGATGGGGCGTCCATGGCTTTTCGGAGGACTACTAGAACATGATCGAGATTGCCGGAGCCAAGATCGATCAGGAGAGACTGGTGGTTTTGTAGACACTCTTGAAAGGTAAGATAAAGGTAGTTCTGGGGTTACACGAGTGTACCAACGAAGCAAGAATGAGGCACGGTGAAGGGGGCGCTGATCGCCGAGGTCAGCAGTCCCACTAGCCACTTGGAAAAAACGTGACTGTTCAAGAACGCCCAGCCTGACCCCAGAGGTGGCACCTTGGCCTACACTGTGTCTCTGAAGGGGGCCTCGGCATTTAGTATATTGGGATTGGATGACGATTCTGAACAACGCTATGCTAGCAAGCCACGCATTCGAAAGGTGCCTTCAGCAGCCCGAATACAACTAATCGTTTTCATGGTCCATCTGGCGATTTTGGAAGAAGTGGCTGATGCAGCTCGTTAATTGTTGGTTGAAAACTTATTGATGGTCAATGAGATCAAAACGAACGTAGCAAGTGGATTGAATGGACACCGTAGCAGCAATTGCTACAAATAGGAAAACTTCTGACACTGGGTGACAGTAGTCCAGTAGGATAAAAGCAGCAATGTTTAAGTAAACATTTCACTGGTTGGCTTCTGTCTGAATATGGAAATCCGATAGTGGGCACGGTCGACAAGACAGTATTTCAGATCAAGACAAAAATCACAATTAACTGAAGATACTGTCGAATTGTTACAGCGGCGCTGATTTGGTTATTTGGGCCAAGCTCAGAAATGATCGCTCGAACAATGGGTAGTTTCCGCTCAAGGGTCTAGCATAGCATGATTTTTAACTCGGTGCCCTTGTCATCCTATGGCCGTCCGCCATTCTGCTCTATGCACACCAGACTATAGGGGAAGCAGATGGTGCTGAGGTTGTCCCATCTTTAAAAGTAGTCGATGCAGTGAAACTCATCCAGGCTTTGAGACATTTGCAATCACAAAGAGGCTGAGTGTGTAACTAGCTGAGTGGTTCCGTGTGACTTTTAGCCTACTACTTTATTACCGTTTGAGTGGGGAACGAGGTCAAATCCTGAAGACATACTATCACTTGGCTTTGGAAGCTTTCGAAGAACTACATATAGTGTAAGAATGATCAACTTAAGGGCGTTCGTCATTTCATTGTGAGAGACAGACGTTATATCTGAGGGGATGGTTATAAGCACGTCAAAGTATCGATTCCCGCTTGTGCTCACAGATACCCTATTTACGCTGATAATCGTAACATTGTTACTTACCCGTTAGTGCCCTCACCACGGAGCCTGACAGTAACATGAGAGGCGAAAAATTACAGAGTAAATGAAATGTCACAAGGTGGAGTGTGGTTGTTATACTGCTTATTAGTTAGGTGTTTAAACACTAATATGGTAACCATTAGTATTAAGTTAGATCAAATTTGAAAACTCACCGCATTTCCAACATCCTCGCGGCAGAACAGAGTTCCATTTGGGTTACAGTAGGTGTTACCGTTACAACTTCTGACACCTACGTTTGCTTGTAACTGCAGAGAATAGAAAAAACAGGCTCAAACAACATTATTTTTACGCCAAGGTACATGGAGCTCTAAGTTGCATGTGATACGTAAGATATACATCATGTGCAAGAGCGCAAGAGAAGTCATCTCAGACCACATACATGATACACCGCCCTCTAAATATAACCTACACTGGGACATTACAGGTTGTCGTTGTTGATATTGTTATCTCCTTCCTTGTAATCTGTCTTACTTGGCAGGCATAGTACCCAATTAAGGTGAAGTCAAATAGAAGCAAGAAGTTCAAGGTGAGGATTCAACACAGAGCAAGCCGTGAGATATTCGGTAATCCGAGGCCAGTCACGCGTGTCCATAGCTGGATGGGCAGGACGAGCGATCGGCGCTTACATACGTACCAAGTGGAAGACTTAAGAGGTAGTGGAGCCCTCAAGAATAACAGCAAGTTGATGGATATCATATTGTCTTGAGACAAAAGTGTTGGAGGCAAACAAGCCAGCGATTGAAGAAGTACCACTGAAGAAAACTACACACTTAAATGATTTAGCGAAGCTCACAGTATCAATCACTGCATGTTGTAAACTGTCCTTCAGATGACAACAATTAATTGTATCAATTGTTCATATTATGCATCGTGAAAGTTCCAAACTTTGGCGCTTCAGTCCATCGACACCGCTTGAAGCCTCGGTTTTCCACCCGGCCGCTGTGAGGGTAACATACTGTTTGCCGTGGCCATCACTTCAGTTGATCAACTTTGATGCGCCGGGTGTTTCACATGAGAGTTTTGTGCCTAGTCACGCCTAACAAAGATGCTACTGGTAAAGAAGTATGACGCAGTCTTCAACAAAAGGGCAATCACGGCTGACGTGAATGAGAAGTCACAGTGCGTAGGCAAGTCAGTACACCACGTGGATGATTAATTGCATGTGTTGGTCATGACGCCTAATGAAAAGAGCATTAGAAACTGGGTGACGTTGGAGATTACTATCTGCCAAAAGTGGAATAAGTCGTACACGAATCACAAACAAGGTTTGTGCCAGAGAAAATGCAATCACATCGAAGCACCGTAGCCTGAAGGTCCAATATGCATTCGATGAACCACGCGCGTTCACCGGACCACTTCGAGAGCATGCAAGTTATGTGTAGTAGTGAAGTATAGCGAGCCAAAGCGCCCGAGAAGCCAGTCCACAATTATCAGGACGTGCAGCGTCTTGCTTAGTGTGAATGGAAGGGCTGCACTGTGGCGCAGGTTAACTCACATACAGTTGCTCGTTTCGAGTTGCCTGTTACTAACGTAGGTACCGGGTCACAAAAACAGCTGTATTTTAGTAGGTGTTGAAAATGCCGGCTGTCTTTTGTTAACGACACGAATTTTCAAACGAATATGTTCGTGGAGTCAGTATTTTTGCTTTTTCTTTGTCACTATGCTTTTGTCTTCACGTGTAGAATGATGTGCTGTATTTACTTTTGTAATCAGCGCTCTGCCAGACATTAGTTCTGCAGGTGGTTTGTCTGATGCTCTCCGATAATAGATGTCGCATGTACCTAATGTCAGGAGCACGTAATCTTGTAGCGTTTCATCGTCCAGTCGAATTTTTTGGACGTTTTCTTTCGGGGAATGATTCACAGGTTCTACCATGCTGCTGACCGAGAGATTGGGTAGAAACGTTCGTGTGTGCTCTTGTAGTAGTCGAACTAGTAGGATTAATAACAGGTAATGAACTGGCTCACTGTCCAACGTTCAATGCTAGTCTCAGCGTAGTATAAATAGAAAACCGCGAGCTGTGGATTCACTCACAACTTCATCATAATTCTGGTCACACGCAGTCCATCCGGATACTTTTGTGCGCATGGTGCATAATGTGATGCTGAGCCATCCTGTTGAAACCAAACGCATTCGAGTATTCCCAGTTGTTGCAGCACTGGTACAAAATTCTGCTGTAGCATTTGCAGATAGGAATGCCCAAATTATACAATTTTATACGACTCCAGAATAACTCAAAGGTTATGATTTGGGTGGGGCCTGTCGTTACACGGATTATCGAGCCTTCTCGATAAGCGTATGTCAGGTGATTCGTCTATTCGCATATACTTTTATAAACTAGTGTAGTAAGGATGAACGATCGTAATATACTACTCACATGACTACTATTCAATAGTGGGATCAGAGCATGCATTTTGGCATCGAAGTGGCCACAGGAAAAATACAAGAAGAAACATCGCAGTGCAGTATCGCACAAAATGGTCTTTGCTACGTAAAGGAACTGAGCATTGACGTATGTAGCAACCGAGACAGTCTGGGCCGAGTACCGCATACAGATGGGTGTTTTTGTTTGTTGTCTTGTATAAGCGCTTAACCCATGTGTTGCTTTCTTGCATCAATAACCCTTGTATCATCCGCATTCTTGGCTCACACGAGGTCAACATGAAACCTGGATTTGTCTGGCTACAAAGAGCATTTCAGCAGTTGCCTACGCTTTTGCAAAAATCTTGACGCCAGATCCACCTCGAAGGTTGGATACTGTCGAAAATTCGGACTAATCTCTGATGCTCGCGTATTGCTCTGGTTACGTTTTGTTCAACTCACCTTCGACTATCCATGCACTGTTGGGTTTTCAGTTTGAATTCAGTGGGCACGCCAGCAAGATGGCCCCTTACTCTTGCAGTCCATCACAGTGTGTTGCATACAGTGCAAATGAAATACGGTCTGTCTTTTGGAAGAGCAAAAGCCTAACGTGGACGCACGTACACCTACCGTGAATAGCGTGCTCACTATACAGTGACCCGGATTTCGTGTAGGCCGGATCGAAGCTTTCTTCTGCACCGCAACCGAGCAATTGATCAGCGAACGGCTGGCGTCTCCCGTGATGCGGCATGTATATCACTCTCAAATGATCGTTGTTTCTGTCCGCAATGTAAGGTATTTTGTGACGTCAGTGACAACTTGGTGTGAGGGAGCGTGCGTTTACGACATAGGCCTGCATCGATTTTTGTTGAAATACACAAGCTAAGTTCAGTTCGCACAGCAGACACACCTTCAGGCAAGCTGTAATATGTTTTCCGTAGATGGTCAAAGGGTTGTAAAACTCATAAAATGGTAACGGCGTTTCAGGAAATGATCTACCTAACCACCTTGTACGACAAAATGCTCAGGTCATGAAAAAGTTCTGAATGGTTGCTGCGGACGCTGAAGTAGAGTAATATGCTTTTAATACACTTTGAACATCACCACCCACAAATGATCGCAGCTGTCGCATTCTCTCGAGTTTCGTTCTTGTCAGAGCTTGTCAGTAGTGCATATCCTTGCTTCGTTATTCCATTAGCGGTTGAATGAGCAACGGCATTCAACCTGCAATGCTCAGTTTTAATGGATCCTACTGGTATGTAGGGTGCACAGCATAGACATGGACCTGCTGAGCTTTCATGTTTGGACACTGGCTGAATGTGGCTAAATTCTAAACGTTATGATCATAATGTACATTTTAAATTGAAGAAACGTTCCAAAAATACAAGAGCACTGAGTTACATTTATTATTAGTGTAACGTTTGTTTCCCAGTGATTCGTCCTGAA
>JTDE01006195.1:0-33078 GCA_014338405.1 Paragonimus skrjabini miyazakii
ATTTCGTTACCGTGGAAGTGAACCCTGATTACTCCCATTTTGATGTTCGTTCATTTCACTGTTTTATCGCCATGCGCTTAACCTACATAACTGAATGTTTTATGTATTCGACTGATGAGAACAAACGAAATGCTTGCATCTCGCAATGTATGTCTTCTTGCCGTCTTAATGAACTGGATAAAGGGAACTCAATGTTTCAAATTTGCCAAGATCAATCAGGTAACCTGTCCTCCAGACTCTTTTCGCGATTGAAATCGACGGTTTTCTATTCGAACACTCGTTGCGTCACTGCTTTCATTAACTGTTTGAGAGTGTTCGGACGTCCATTGTCTATTTCGTTCTACTGATGTGATCGTCAGCGCGCCTGCAAATGAACTCGTAAATTAAATGAGAGGTAAAAAGATCCTGTAAGTCAGGATCTGAGCCATAGAGATCAATCTTTATGGTGGAAGGTAGCAAGCGTTATTCAGCGACCTTTTTCAGAATATTGTAACTTTTGGCCTACTTCTTCATCTAAGTGTTCACTTTTGAAATGCTGAATGATGATTACATGCTTTATCTACGTTTAAATTGGGCTCTCATCTATATTTTGCTTATCGTGGATAGTTGTTAACTTTTCTGGGTAGTCATTAACCGGAAGAGTTTTCCTCAAAAGCGCTTGGTGTACACCATCGGAGGTAGAAATTTGTCCGACTGCAGTAGAACGTTCACACCCGTCTGATCCTGTATGCATTATTATAGCAAAAAGTCGTCCAGTAGATCACGATCCTCATTGTGCGATTCAACACGTTCTCACTCCACATGCGTGCTCGCGTCTTTGAACCGGAATTCTAGTCCACAACACAGCAACGTCGTGCGCACTTCTGTCTGGTTTTTGTGAGTGTGTGTGGCTGATGCATTCTGTCGTTGGTTTTCCGTCTGCTCCTACTAGTCCGATTTCGTTGAGTGATGGCTTACCCGGTCGCCCGTGTTGTCTGTAGTCCACTCGCTGTGGACTTTTGGATATACTTTGCCGCCGAGTTGAGGTATTCCACCAAGTGTTGTAATAAACGTACCTCCGTTTTGGTCACCCATCACAATATATGCAAATTGCGTAAAATATGTATTTTTGGCGCTGCATAACATCTTGTGATGAACACAGTCATCCTCACCTTTGACAAGCAAAATTTCCAAAAGTACTAAACTTCCGTTGATTCCCTTTCTACGCGGAACATAAGTAGTTGGATGAACACAGTTTAGAAGGTTGTACAGTATGTCAAATAGATTTAGCCAGCACGAATCAAAGTATCGCGATATTTGCGAACTTGTTGATGGCATATGCCTCGTGAAATAAATTCTTCATGCAGCAAGCGTTTAAAGTAGTTTAGACAGAATTACTGACATTTATAAGCCATCTTACGAGTATGTGTTCCGCTGAATAATCCATGACTGGAATAAGTCTCAACGGAATACATCTTTTAGGGGATTTCTAGACGCCGTACACCTGTATGTGCCAACTTGTCATGGAATCTTTACAAGTTGATTCGCTTTCAGGAGTAAAATAAGTCCTTGGGAAAGGTCGAAAGTTTTCTTTGTGTAGGCCGTTGACGCAGTTTCCTGTAATTAAGCTGTTTACTCAAATTGAGTTTACCGGTTCGAAAAGTACTCCGCCATCGTGTTATGCCACAAACTGTCTCTTAACACAGGCACAGAACGCTGCGATGATGGATTATGAAAACCGCGATTGTTTGTTATGTGAATGAGGCTTGATAATTTGGGGCTTGTGATGTAAGGCGCACTTCCGACACCGTTATGCGTGGCAAACGCAGAACTGTTCGTGTCCTGTGTACTGACGCTTCGATTGAACAAAGTGGATTCACGGAAAGACAGGGCGTTGACACATTGTGATGACATACGCACCTCGTAAAGTTAAACGATCCCAGCGGCTACGTAATTCATGTGAAGTAGATCCACTAATGGAGGTTTCAACAACAATTTACTGGCGGTTCGGTTGATGTTATGATGACATTGGGTCCTTGTTCGGATCCATTGTGACCCAACCTCTGCCTCTCGGCAGCCTTCACTACGTACTTTCGTTCTAGAGGCCACCTAGATACCACTCATTCTTCCGGTTGCCGAATTCTACACTAGCCTACAAGTCTCATTGTTCAATCTGAGTGGATGGCATATCTTGAGCAATGTACACAACTGAAGAAAATGAGCAACACAGTCGGAATAGATTTGCTTTGGAGATGATGTTTTCTCTGCCCTACATTGGTACGAAGTCGGTTCTCCTTCGGAGAATATTACTGTACACATTGCTCGTATACTGTTAATGTGCTAAATAATTTGTTTTTGATTCATCCGGTTCTGTGACCCGAAAACGATTATCGTACGCAGTATATAAATTCAGTACGTTTCGGGACTATGGACTTGGCAACAAAATCCGCAATCCCGACCAAATGGCTTCTTGAACGGCCACGCCTCCTAATCGAGTCGATTGAGCGAACGGGCACGGCTCTCCGCTGAAACTACAGCCAGACAAGTTGGCTGCGGGTTGGATGGAGGAGTACGCGCATTTTCAGTGAAGTCGCTCGGCACCATCGATCCAACGTTTAGGCCACCACGGTCTACGGTCGGTAACACCTGGCCGTTCACACGTCTCTATAATCGTTACAACGCTTGAAAAGCAATGCTAGACTGGGGGCCGGCGTGCGGTGGAGATTGCAATTGGACAGAGTAAAAGTACGATATTTTCTTAACGGACTGTGTTACCACGACGGTTTTTTCACCAACCGATAGATACTAAGAAGCTGCATTGATAAACGGAACAAACTTACAAGACTGATAAAAATCTAATCATTTTCTCGTAGAATCTGAGACACATCATTGCTGTGATTTTAGGTTTATCGGGTCATTCGTGAACTCTGACGTGATCTATTATAGACATACTGTGAAGTAAATAAGCGTCGCTTGGCACCTATCAGTTTTGTGGTCTATTTACTGAGCCTTGTCGTCCCGCTTCTTGTCAGTGTCTTAGTCAACCATTTTACTGGTGCCGTGATGAAGGCAACTTGTTGCATTTTTGAGATTGGCGTGGACAGGTCGTTAAAAAATGTTATCCAGATTGATGTGTTTTGTTCTCTGGAAACCTGCTTCGTCCTTAAAAAAGCGATATATCTAAGATGCGACGACCGTTTGGTTTGTATCGATACAAGACATTCGTATAATGTAGGTTTTAGTTAGGTACTTATGAACTGGAACACCATGTTGATACATGTGAGTGCTGTTCGAACTGGCCGGGTTACGCGCTCCTAACAAGTACCGCGTTTGTTCTCAAACTGACATCCCTAGGACTAGGGATTGTAAGTACTGATATTTCTGATGTCGATTTGTAATTGATACCGTCGTCTCATTGAAGGCACGTTGGACTCATGAGCTTCGAGGTGACTAGGCCGATCTGTGTCCGTCTGGTCATGTTGAATTATGTTGGAATGGTTCGGACGAATTTCTCATTCTGGAACCAGATCGCACTCCTGGAACGCAACTAAGTGAACGACGTGCCGGCAATCTGCCAATCGAACTGGCTTTTATTTATGCCGCCTGTGATGAAAATGTAACAAATATCACTAGAGAGTAATATAAAAAAACATGGGCTCACGCGAACGGTTAATTGTAAATCAGTTTGAAGGCTGATGAAGAGGCTTGTTACTACGGGCAATGTTCATGACATGCGAAGTGCATATCAACAAATGATTGTATTGCTGTTGATGTTCTGCGACGTAAGGCTACCTCAAACACAAGATCCATATGGGACGTCCATGCGGTCGACCACTTCATTGCAGGTTATGAACACTGTCCGTTGTAACAAACTTTTTAATCAACCTTCAAACTGATTTACAAGTAACCGATCGCATGCACATATGGTTTGCATTAAACTTGTTAGTGATCTCCTTCACACTTTCACCGCAGGTCGCAAAATAAAAGTCAGTTCAATACGCTGTTCAGTTGTCATATTAACGGCACGTCATTCTCTTGCGCTTCAGCACAAGTCGTGTTACCAAGACGAATTAGCCATCAAAAGGCAAGACCAATTTTCTTTGCTGTCCGTTCACGAAGATCAAACTGGACACACCTTCCATCTGAGCACCGCAGGAGTCTTTAATCAAGCAAACACCAAACATGCAAGAGAATTTCTTCAGGCTTGATACTCATCAGCGAAATCAATAAACAAACGCATCGAGCGGGACAATATCCTTGAACCAGTGTGAACCAAGGACTTAAGGAAATGTAAACGCCGTTGAGCTCGACTGCTGACATGCCAGAACGGAGCAACTTGGTGTTAGGGCGTCCATTTCTTTCCATCCAAAAACCGCCATCGTCCTTGAGAAAAAAACGATTGACTGTCCTAGTTAGCAGACATACTCAGCGGCTGAGAGGTGGCCTTGGCTAGGTTTTACCCGTCAGACTTTTTACTCCGCTGTGCCCATTAGTGACCCTAACTATTTTTTTCGGTAAATGTTCTATTTGTATGATTCGGGAATGTTCTTATGGCCACTGCGCACCATATAGGTACTCTGTCTTTGTCGCACACGTTTTGGGGCGGAACAAAGCTCTTTTTTCCTACGCGTTTTTTGGCTTGTCTGAGGAGCGAATACGGGGACAGCTGCAGTACTTTTCGGAACCGAGGTTTTCGTGTTAATTATTAACGGCACGAGAATTCGAATTCTGCCAAGCGCACTCCGATATCAAAATAGAACCAGCGTATCGTTTAGGAGGGTTTACAACACTTGGACGGATAGGATCGGTGGTCAAAACGGAAAACTGGATACTCAGTCGGATCGAATTCCCAAAACGAAGAATTGACCCACTCAGTCAAAGAACAAGAACCAACCAATTGGATTCGGGGTCAAAGTTCAACGACAAACAACCAGTCAGACTCTAGATCAAGGGCTCAAAAGGTGTAGAAACTAATCAGTGGGGTTTCAGGTTACAGTTCAAATATGTTGGAGCCAGAAGGTTGCATGTTCGTGTCACGTTGGGTTCACTAGCTGTTGGAATGAGTTCAACAGAATAAAATCCAGTCACTTCTCAACATCGGAAGCCAAACGATAATGAAAACCAAGACTTAGCGCGTTAACCTTCGTGTATTGATATCGACCCTGAAAAATATAATGTACAGAGAAACACGTCAAACCTGTGAGGCGCGGATCAAGTTGTCATTCTAGTCCCGGGATGGATGTTACAAAATGAATAGCTCGACTAAAACAAAGGTATGTCAAAAATGAAAATAATCAAAAATGTACATTTGAGTTCGACTATCAGAAACATTATTTTTTATAGTCGCTACAAATGTAACAAAAAACAGCCAATGATAATTCGGGTCAAAATATCAAATCACTCCGGTACAAAAGTGCAGGCATCCACCACACTTCACTAGACCACGCGTTCAAACCAATACCCTCTAATGATTACGCATTGATGATGTTACCTCGTTTATTGATGAGACGTTTACAACCCAAGTGGCAAGTTCGGCGTAAATCTCAATACATAAATCCTCCAGTCGGGCTACGAACAACGCCACCACTGTTTCTAGTCATCATCATCATCATCATCATAGACAGCAGAGAGCCACCGGAGACAATGAGGTTGTAGAATTGTTCTACAGTGTACCATTTCGTGCACTCTGATCACACACGGACGGGTAACCGAGCTTGATCCTCCAAACAATGATGTTCAAAGCACAAGTTGGCCTAAACGTTTGGAAAATCGGATGTGAAAATGATGTAAACATGAGGAAAAAAAGATTCAAAATATACTTCCAGTTACTTCTGTAGCAGAAGCGGTCATTGCTGATGCGTGTTCAGTGTTTTTCATACATTAGTCTGGCTTAATTTTGGAAAGCGTTAGAAATTTTCTAATGCTTGCGCTTACGCGGATATGATTTGAACTAAACGGGTTTCTACTCAGTGGGATTGACTTCGATTAGTTAATTTTATTTGACCACTCTTGGAATCTAACCGCTTTTTAACCGACGGCCTGCAGAAAACGCAAAGCACTAATGATGAGGACGAGCGATCGCCCCATACTACTCACACCATCACTATTCAATAGTGGGCGACAGCATGGATTTTGCGGTCAAAGTCGCTACGGGAAAAACACAGGAAGAAATATCACACCAACACGACAGTGCAGTATGCCATAGATTAGTTCTGGCTACGCAAAGAAGCTGAGCATTAGCATCTGTGGCAGTCGGGAACTTCTGGGACGATTGCCATATGCAGATGAGTGGTTTCGTTTCTTGTCCTCTTTGAACATCTAACGTGTGTCAGATTCCTAAATAAACAACCTTTGCGCCATCCGTGTTCTTAGCTCACAATAATTGGGGCCGTGACCAGGATATAAGGACGAAGATCCTGTGGCAACAGCTGTTCGAGGATGGGGACGTTCGGAGGTTTCTTGAGGACTTGGCGGAGACGATTGGAGTCAAGACCGACCGGACGAAACTGGCGGTCCTGAGTATGCTGCTCAAGGGCGGAGCGAAGGCGGAGCTGGAGGCGGTTCGCAGGGACCTTGCGAAGCTGGAATGGGCCGCTGTGAAGGAGGCGCTGATCGCCGGGTTCGACAGTCCCACCGACTGCCAGGAGGTAGTGCGGCGGTTTAAGGGTGCCCGGATTGAACCAGGAGGCGACGCTCTGGTTTATGCCGTGTCGCTGCGGGCAGCGTTATCAAAAGCTCTGCCACATTTGGATCAAGACTCAGAGCAGCGCTTGCTGACGGATCAGTTCTTGGACGGAATGCCACCGACAGTCCGGGATCAGCTCAGGGTGGCCCTCATCCCACATCCGTGACTTCGGAACAGCTGGCTGATGCGGCTCGACAATTGCTGGCAGAAGACTCCCCGAAGGTCAGCGAGTTGAAGGCAGGCGAACGAAGTGAACTGAGAGAACTTCGAGGTGCCGTGGAGAAGTCGACTCAGGAAGTGGCGGCTTTGAAGGTGAGGAAGGAGGAGAACCATGGCGACGTCTGCCGTAGATGCGGAAGACGTGGGCACTGGCGAAGAGTTTGACTACTTGATAAAAAAAAGTCATACTTAAATAAACGTTTCAATGATTGTCATTTATCTGGAAAGGAAGATACGGTAATTGGGGCAGTTGATAAGACGGCAGTTCAGGCAAGGATAGAAATCAATGGTAGCTCGGAGTATTGTTTGATTGACACTGGGGCTGCGATTTCATTGAGTGCACCGAGGCCAGGAAAGATTGTTCAGCTGAGTACGATGGTCGTTCGAACAGTCGGTGGGTTTACTCTCGAAGTTAGTGATCTGACAGAATATGTTATCTGGATCGATGGTTACGTAGTCAAGCAACCTTTCGTCGTTTCCCCCGACGCACGCCAGACTATATTGGGAGCGGATTTTCTTGACCGCACTGAGGCTATGTTTGATTTGAAACATAGTGAACTTGTAACGAAATATGGGATGGTTCCGTTCTCAGGAAAACGGAAACCTCAGCTTGGACAAATTGAAGCGAACGCACCCGGAGAAATACCAATCTGTGGCAATCGGCTGCTAAATGAAGTGATACGCAAATTCCGAAAGTTGTTCACCACGGATCAAGACCCATATGGCAACAGTGACTGAATTGAACATGAAATCTCCATCGAGCCAGACCGATTTCGACCATTCAGGCCCAGAAGAACTCCGGTTCACCTGCAACCGGAAATCGAGCAACAAATGAAGAACATGATGAAGGAGGAAATCATTGAAGAGGCTGATAGCCCGTTCAATTCTCCCGTCTTGTTGATGAGGAGGCTCAATAGTAAATTTCGATTTCGTGTCGACTTCAGAAAACTCAACGAGATTACAGTCAATAGAGTCGTAGCGGTCCCAGCGGTGGTAAAGATTTTTGATAAGCTACAGAACGCCAGGATATTTACGGTGTTAGACCTGCGGTCTGGATGTTGGTAGGTTCCAATCAAGCAGTCGGACCGAGATAAAATGGCGTTCACGGTGGAAGAAAAGCAATACCGCTTCAAACGTATGCCGTTTGGACTGTCAGGCGCCCCTTTAACGTTCAAACGACTGATGTTGAAGGTGCTGAAAGGACTGAACAATACTGTTGCCTATGGAGACGCTATCGTCATCTACAGCGCGAATGGGACGGATCATACCGGACACGTTTCAGCTGTGCTGCAGAAGATTGAACAGGCCGGCCTATGGATCAACAGTTCAAAGTACCAACTGGCGAAAAGCACGGTAGTACTACTCAGACACAAGGTCGGTCAGAGTGAGGTCCAATCAAATCCCGAGAATCTGCTGGTGATGTAGGCCATTCCGGTGTCAACATCGAAGAAAACGTTGCGACAGTTTCTCGGTCGTGTCGGGTTCTACAGCCGCTTCATCAAAAACTTCAATGAACTCGCGAGCCCAGTGTACGAAATTCTGGAGAAAAATGGTCAATTTCAGTGGACGAAAAAGGCCAATCAGGCTTTTGTTGAGACCCAACAATTGATGAATAAGGGACAGGTGACTCTGAAGTTACCAATGACTGGACATAGCTTCGTTGTCGCGACGGATGCGAGCGATGTGGGTATCGGAGCTGTACTGAAGCAGGAAGGTGGTGTTCTGGAATATACCAGTCGAGTATTAATTCCTGCTGAACGAAACTACCCAACGACAGAGAAGAAGTGTTTGGCGATCGTATGGACACTGGAAAAATGGAGGCCGTACTTGCTTGGCCGACGTTTCCATGTGGAGACTGACCGCAAGCCGTTAGAGTGGATTAAATCGGCGAAGGACCCCCGAGAAAAGCTGGTTCGTTGGGCGTTACGATTACAGAAGTACGACTTCACAATTCGCCATATAGCTGGAAAATAGAACTATGTTCCCGATTTGCTTTCCCGATCGAACCACATTGATGATCTTCACAAGGACGTGATCGGAGTTAATAGTATTGAACTGGAGAACGATCCCGGGAAGTCACAGTTAGCGCAGAGGACGGACATGACAATTCGAATGGTGATTGATCAACTTCTATCGGGAGAACAACAACCAGAGTACGAGGAAATTCCGGAGGTGTCATCCTTTAGAGCGCACTGGTTGGAATTGCGGTTGAATAGTGCGGGAATTTTAATGCGTCAACTGCGGGATGGAATAAACGTGCCTGTTATACCGATGGGGTTGAGAAAGACAATTGTGAGGGAATGTCATCAGCTGGCTCATACGGGATGCCATCGAACTTATGAAATGCTGAGGCAAAGGACATACTGGCCTGGAATGAAGAAGGATGTCAACACTTATGTGCAGGCATGCGAACAATGTCAGCTGCTGAAGAACTCCGGTCAGCGTGATTGGAGAATTATGGTCGCTGGAAGTGATGGGTCCCTATCCAGTAACCAAACCTGGAAATCAGTACATCATAGTCATGACGGAACATTTCACAAGATGGATCGAGGCAGCCGCCATACCCGATCAGCGTGCAAGCACTGTGTGCATGGCGGTAATGGAACACATCGTGGCAGATCACGGAATACCGCGTAACATATTGACTGATCAAGGTGAGGAGGAGCGATCGTGCTGTACTACTTACACCACCACTTTCCAGTAGTGGGGCCAGAGCATAGATTTCGACATTGAAGTGTTCGTAGGAAACACACAAGAAGAAACGTCGGAGTGCAACATCGCATGGAATGGTTCTTGGTACGTAAGGGAACGTAAAAGAGCTGAGCATTGGTGTTTCTGGCAACCGTGACCGTCTGGGCCCAGTGCCGTATGCAGATGAGCGTTTTTGTTTGTTGTCTCATTGAAACGCATAATCCACGTGTTGCTTTCCTGAATAAGTAACCCTTGTACCATTCGCGTTCTTGGCTCACAATACCAGTATTAATCAGACCATTTCGGATGTAACATTTAAAAAAGGAACAAGTTATGTAGGCCGCCCATCAACGTAGATGTGCCCGTGTTGTGGCAAGGTCCAATCCACCCGTTTGCTGCATCTCATTCCAGTGGCACTGGGTCACGGTATGATATCGTTTAATAGGTCATCGAATCATGAGATAATTTTCAAGAAATCAGACCGATTTTGGCGCAAAAAGCTGGACCCCATACAATTCAAATGGGAATGTTTGGAGTTTTGTAAGCGCCTACAAATGAGTAATTACCAGAACAGACTTCTATGTAGGTGAACGATTTACCATACTTTGTCTACTGAATTGGGTTATGACACTACGCAACAGCTTCGTGTGAAGCATGTTCCTTCACAGTCTTGTCAGTGAATGTATGAAATTGCATGCCTACCACATTTTGAACCCGCTCAACACGTGATAGAACTTGATATACCATTAACTATAGTTCGTCTCCACTGGGAACCTTGTTCGTTTGCCCACAATCCCTCCGTCCGAAGCGTATCGTCTGGATTGGTCTCAAGTATGAATTCATGAAGATCGTTATCAGAGGACCAAAAACGATATCAGTTACAATGAACTCTTCTGGTGAATTCAGTTGAAACACTTTCACTTCTATCGACTCTCGTTCATCAGGTGTGCTTTGGTATCATTTTCTTTGATGAACTATTCATCTTTGGTTGGTTTACTAGCATTTGTCATCAAGGCCAGGTACTTAACTTTGTATAGTGGACGTTCCATCCTTGACGAGTTTCTCTCTGTGTTACTGAGGATTCCCATGTAGAGACTGTGTGAAGCACCTCTGTGCCACTGTCATTTGTAGCAATTCAAGATCTTATATCTAGCACTATATCATAAATGGTCTATTTGAATACAAATCAGATGGACGTGATGCATTGTCCAGACCGATGAAGCGTGTAGGAATGTAGAAGCATCAAACGAGTGATAAGTAAGATCTCAGGTGAATTTTTAATCATTTAACTAACACTTACAGACAAATCTGATTCACTGCAATATTTGCGTCAAATTTCTATTGACTATTTTTACCAAAGTCGGAGTAAGGTTGTAAAATTTCAACGCCTAATCTAGACAGAGTTCCGAATATGGACGACAGCTGTTATATGCTCTCATAGTCCCGAAACCATTCTTGTTCAGTGTTCTTTCGACTGGTATTAAAGCATCACGCTCGTATTTCAGGCTCGATAGTTAAGGAAATCAGCTGCTTAGCGGACGTCACAAGTAATGAAGTGCGGTTTTCACTCAGAGCCCGCTTATGATCTTCTAGCTGTTTTATGAAAGCCACAAGCATATCAAAAGTTATTTTGGGTACGTTCAAGAATGGCACCTTCTGCATTCCAACAAATTGTAATATTTCCAATCCTTGACAGCATCTCTGATGACCTCGTGGAATTTGACTAGGTCGTGTAATTTGGTGAATAGATAATCTAGCGGTACGTGGTTCGCCATGTAGGCACTGGCAACCACAAGCTGATAGCAACTTTCACGACGGCATTAACTTCCCAGTCAGCTTCTTCCAAGAAGAAATCCGAAAGTTGAGTTTTGATACGCTGTACTATATCATATTGTGCATGCATCGGGTTATTCCCGATTTGCTATCTCAAAAATCCAAGAGGGTTTCCATAAATCAAGCATGTTACAAAATCCAAAGTAAGCCCTAGATGCTTCCTCTGCTAGTGTGCTTTGCACTCATTATGTTCTTGGCCTGAAATGAGTTCTCCTGACATTCGTCCCACCAAACACGAATTGCACGTTGTAACCAGGTTACCAAAGCGTTGTTCAAAACTTTTGAGTGGACTTTTGGACGCGGTTGACAAAATGGCAATGGATAGTGTGGAATCAGGAACTGTAGTTGGTCTGGAGTAAGCAGTGGACCTGATCTTTGTCATATGAAACGACGTGCTACCATTAATGCTCTTTAACTACTTGCTTCCTCATAGAATCATCTCGACTAAAATACTTATTGTTGCTAAGCTCAATGACGAAATGAAATAGTGGACGGGCAATTTTCGGAGGTGCCTGTTGAATCTAATATAACAACCTGAAACATTCTTTTCCCGTCAAGAATTTGAATAAAGAAGACAGTAGGCTGATATTGCACAATTTATGTCCGGACAAATTTCGCTGCATCTCTACGAGTGCATACTACAAACCATTTATATATCGGTGAGAAAACGAACAAGATACCAGATAAAGTCAATTGTCAGAGTTCACAATCATTGTCACTACCAAGGTAGTGACAACCCTACAAACAGTTGTTTCTGAGCCCACAACACGGGTTTGAACTTTCGGATTGCAGCAGCTTCAGCATAACGAAGTGTTTGCCTGTGTGACGTTGAGTAGATAACGCGAAATGCCGTTGTGGGATCGCATTGGTGTTGCGTCATTAGAATATGACGTGCAATGGATGATGCAGGCTCTCTGGTTCCATGCGCCACTCTGACGTCATGTTCTTGCGTGACCTATTTCTTACCCACTTCGAAATGTGCTCCATGACCCTGGTTCTCAACTGGCGCTCAGTCCCGCCTACGTAAGATGCTTCGTAACTACATTTATATTCATAGATAACGTTGGATTTGGCTGACTCGGGCACCGGTTGTTTCATACAGGGCGTTGGAATCCGGAGTGTTCTGAACAGAATCACTGGGACCACTGCATTGTATGTTCTCGCGATAGAACTAACCAAACGACGGTGAATAAGTTGGCACACATCATCACCCTTAAAGGAAAGACGAAGAAATAACCGCTTTTTGGACATTGTGTCGGATCGAATTCTTATAGCAATGGGTTGCTTAAATCTTGTAATGAACGGTTTAGGGTAACCGTTTAGTTGTACCGTGATCTCTAACACGCTATGCTGAAGCTGTTGCAATCCGAAAGTTCAAACCCGTGTTGTGTGTTCAGAAACAACTGTTTGTAGGGTTGTCACTACCTTGGTAGTGACAATGATTGTGAACTCTGACAATTGACTTTATCTGGTATCTTGTTCGTTTTCTCACCGATATATAAATGGTTTGTAGTATGCACTCGTAAAGATGCAACGAAATTTGTCCGGACATAAATTGTGCAATATCAGCCTACTGTCTTCTTAATATAACAACCGTCGGACTTACCAGCAGAACTCAGTTGTGACTGACGAGGAAATTGTTGACGGAAATAATGGAATGACCTCAAGCCAGAGGAGGGTTCTGCAAATGAGTTAGAACCAGTAACTTTTACTGCTTCCACAAAGGGAGTTCCATAAGTCATATATTAGTATCTAGGAAAAGTTCACGTGGAATTGAACTGTTGGGACAAAATCGAGATGAACATACGACTCATGCTACTGAGATCAAAATTTCCAACAATTACCACTGACTGTTTTTATACTGGTATTTGATGTATTCAGCCTCTTAAAAACTACTCAGCGGATTTGCATTTACTGAATCTAGTTTTTGTGACTGTTCATGGATTGCAAACAGGTTCGATAATTGTCATCCAACAGTTCATGTTTTACTATGGAAGGTTGACGGGGAAAATACTCATTGAAGAATTGATTCAATGTGTCCCGTGTGAGGAATCCAAAGCAACAAACCTTGGAACAAAACGACTCCTGCTTTTGTAAATGTTATTCAGAGTAAAACGGAGATTTTTTTCTGGGAAGATGCCCAATTGAATTCAGATCAACCTAATGGAGCGGTTGGTTAAGATTGTATTCATCACCTTCAGTGGACCAACTGCTTCGTTCATTGTGTTCTAAAGTCATAAAAAACTATCATTCCTTGGCATTCTGTCCTCTCCTATTACGCGACTGGTCTCAGTTTCATTTCTGATACGATGGATGAGGCCAACAACAGAACAAACTGAATACACCTTACGCTGCATTTATATAAATTTACATGTTTATTAGCAAACAACTGTTGATTAACGTCACTTGCCGCTCAGTTTTGGCCAAACTGTAAGCTTGTGTAACCCACCGAAAGCGTCACATTGGTGAGTGTCTTGCTTTTGTTGTTATAATAGGACAAATGAATTGCAAGTGAACAGAACACCGTAATAAACTTCCGTTCTCCTGCCGAAAATGAGCAATTCGATTTTAAAAACTTTGATTCTTTGTTTCTAGACATTATGTACCAGTTATCCGAGGGCTGTATTTAACGTTTCATTTCAAACAGAAAATGAATTCATTCTACACACTTTCTAATCATAAGTTATACAAACGCATTCAACCATGTGTGTTTGATACCAAACAACTTTTCGTGTGATTTCTTCCGGACAAATCCAAATGTTACATTTCTACCAACAGTGTTTCATTGAAACAACAATATATGAAGGATACAATACGTATTTGTGTGAAAATGGAGTTTTTATGACCGTTTTGCCATTTAGATACATGTAAAACACCTTAATTTTGGCTTCCAACATGATCACAGAATGAATGAATTAATCTAGTTTTCTCAAATAGAGTTCACAAAATGCAAAGTTTATAGGTGAAATACACCGGCTAGTCTACCAATTTAACAGAACATTGAAAAGTGACATTTCCACCAAATCTGCTATCAGAAAACGTTATAGAATCAGCATGTTCTTCCGCGAGTAGTCTGAGAATAATCCTGCACAAATGTTTATAACATTTAAGCCCGTCAACATTTACCACAACTTGTTCTGACTAACAAATACGTTGTCGATGTATCCGTGCATAATTGGAATTCATGCAGAATATCAGTTGTCCAACGTTCTGGTTTAAAGACAAAAATATGAAGCAGAATTTATCCTAGGATGCTTCCCGAGCTACTTCTATTTGTTCGTAGACTTTGTTGTTTCACTCAGTGGGGCGATTGTGAAAACAAAAGTTTCAACATCTTCAGATTTTTCCATTTTGATAGCTCACTTGGCTTTTGAGCACGAATATAGATAAGGATTTTATCCATCCTATCATAAATTTATCAACACATTAACTGGAAAAAGTATTGAGATGTTGTCAGCTAAAGTTTAACTATGTGGAGTCTTCGATACTCACTGCATCAAGCTTTTGCATAATGCTTCGGACAAGTGTAGCAACGTTGAATCTGTTTGAAAATGTGAAGTTTCTTTGTGGACTACACTGTTCTTTGGAAATGATCACACACTTAGGCATAACAAATACCTGGTAGACGCATAGTTCCCTACAATGTTTGTTTTCATTCGTCGTTTCTATACTAATGCAATGAGGGAGAATGATTACAATATGCTACTTGTGAGTAGCCAGGTTGAGGCACGTGTTTAGGTATTGAAATAACTGGGAAAAATACAAAATAAGATTGATTTACTTTTGGTTTTGTACATAACCTTGCCAGTGGTAACTATGACGTCCCGGGATTATTGCTATCTGCAAATGTGTGTTTGTGTTCAAGATAATGTTGATACATATACCTCTTGTACCACTTTTCTGAATAAACGATAATCGTGCCATCCGCGTTATTGGCTCACAACACTTGGTCATACACGGCTGACCCCTGAAACTGTTCTCTAAGGTCATTCTATATGAACGATCGGTAGTGTAAATTAACTGAACCGTTTTTTCGGGGATCAGGTACATGCACATGATTGCTAGAATTTTGAAACATTTATTATTTACAGTATGAGGGTACATATTATATATTTTTGCTACAGGAAATGTTAGACTGAAACAAGGAGGCGGTTATACTTCCCGGGTAGCCAATTTTCAGATCATTATACTGGGAAATCTGTATAGTTTTTCCTAGTCTATCACTGAAGGTAACTAGCCTTCACAACACAATCGACACTATGAAAGTCGAACACTGATGCACCCTAATTTCCCAGTCTATATGCTATGGATCAGTAGCCAACCACTGAAACAGTGGCTTATTTTAACCATGATGGCACGTGTTTTATCTTGAAGATGATACCTGCTTGGTAGTTTATTTTCTAGCATCGAAATGTCCTATCAGGTGTTTAACTCAACTTAACACAGTATTAGACGATACACTTTGAGGTATATATACTTCAAAGTGCATCGTTTAATATTTTTTGTTGTTCGATAACGGATCCTAGTGTGGATTTGAAACGTCACAATAAATCGTTCACTATTCAGTATGTGCCCACTTTTTAAATACTATATATATATATATATATATATATACCTTCATAGACAAGATTGAGTGCACAACACAGCTCACTGAAAAACAATGAGTGACAACATCCGTACTGATTGTCAGTTTTGTTCCCATGAGCATTGTACCATTTTGGCAGATTGCAGATATACGTTTTAAACATGAACTTTTACCAGTCTCTCAAGTCCAAAGACGGGAATCGTGACTGGTGATTCGAATTTCACACATGCCTGCGGCTACATTTGGTTTGCAAGGTCCGAAAAGCAGAGGTTTTTTTTCCTTCAAATCGTGGCATACTTAAACGGTTTGTTGTCATCTTTAGATACCAACCTCATAAGGCGGTCAAAGTCGTTCGCTTGCGTCTCCGTCACATTGTCAGTGTTTGAAAGGTGGCGTGCGTCTAATAGTAGAACGACCGTTCCTTTGAATCGTCTGCCTCCTATGTTCTTGTTAACTGTTGACACGTGTACATTCATCCCAGCCTTTTGATTTTGTTGTCCTTTCCTAAAACGATGCCCTCTGAACTATCATTTCAAATTTTCATGCTATACGCCAAATATTCTCGACAAAACTGTTATCAAATTTCAGACGGTTGTCACGTATACAACCCGATGCCCAATGACATCACATTAGAAGTGTTGGGTGACTGGTTGCATAATGGGTGCCTTGTAACAGCAGGACATATTTATAGGTTAACTGCTGAAGAAAGGGACCATCATACCTGGGATTCTTCGTATAAACCGCCGTATACAAACCCAATGGTTCAATCTAAAAAGTACTGTCCTTGCACAGGACATTTTTTTAATGGCATGATCCTAGCCAGCACCTATTACATCGTTACCACGCAAACAGTGAACAGTCCGTCAACTTCTCTTCCACTCTACATACAAAAACTGTTGTAGGATAGTTCGACAAAAAGTGAGTCTACCATCATTGATTTCTATAAAAACGCGAACTTTGGAGGGTCAGTATCTTAAATAATATTCTTCCACTGTACGGTTGTCGCTGCTCATGAACATGACTGTCCGTTCCAGATCGGTTGAATATTCTGGACGTCTAGCTGCTCGTATATGTTACAAAGAGGCTGTGGATTCATTGACTAGCAGGAGACGTCTCAAAAACCCCATAAATCTAAAGTTTAGTCACTCGGACGGCAAATCCTCAATGTTAATGATTGGTTTGGTGAGCCACATCCCAGTAACTTCCCTAGTTATCGATCAGAATTTGGATGAGAATGTAAACGGTTAGTGTGACCGTTGGCCATGGTGACTGCATGGTTTGCACAAATTTTTTGTGTGAACAGATAATCGGGTTGCGTAGTCGAATAGCGATCGATTCATCAGGGTCCAGCTTAGGGTGATTGGCCCAGAGTATGTGGACTACACGGAACGCCTGATTGGGGTCAATTGAATGACCAGCATCGGCTAGATGCGTGAAGATGAGTGATATTCTTTGATTCGTTTGGACGAACATCTCGTCGTGATGCCTAAATATTCCGGAACATGAGGTATGCATGTACGTATGCATCGTCAAATTGATTTCGACAAGGTGAACGATGAAATCTTTTTTTCAAAGACGCTGTTCTCTGTCAAAGTTTGGTTCCAATAAAAACTGAAAAACCCCGATCACTTAAATTAGTGAACAGCTTCGTAGAACTTACAATTTTTCTCTCTTTAAAATTGTTCATGAGGTAGAGCAGAAGTGTAGTAAAAGAAACAAACTCTTTGCGTATAGATGAATTAGACGCTAGTATAAGCTCATCAGCAAACAATGATTATCAGTGTTCTGAGTGAAAGCGCAAACAATTCAAATGTGGTTCTTGCCAAAATGTATCACTTACAATCACATTTCAGGTCCTGCATATTATCATAGCAGCCGGCGATTAGATCTGCCACAAACCGGCTTTTGTTCATGGTTCGTGGCAGACACTTCTATGTTCAACTGTCGGATGCCAGAAGACTCGAGTATGTGAAATTTTGTTATTTTCTACGTTACTAATCAACTGACTTGTCAAACATGATTGCCGTCGTGGCCGTGCATATTGGAACCAGTTTCACGATTCGCGTGGTATGTTCAAGGTCAGAATCAGCTGAGTTTTAGACGATCTTCAGATCAGTCGTGAACTGCATTACTAATTCACCATAACCGAGAGACAGCATAACCATACATGATTTCGCCTTGGCCTCAATGCCGTAATCATGAACGTGAATTGGTTAGATATGCGGCTGTAAACAAGACAGTTCAGTAAATGTTTGTTATGATTTGCTCATTGTACTCCGAATGATGGTAACGGAACGAAATTCATAGATCGCATGTATGATTATTGACGACAACCCTTTATACAATAAACACTTTCTGTACTTCAATAGATCTCGACGCACCTTCACAGGTGCTTATTGTAGACAATTCTTATACACGAAGCTCTAAATCATAGTGTTGTAAACCTCCTAAACGATACGCTGGTTCGTTCTTGATATAGTGGTGCGCTTGATACAAATCGGATTTTCATCCCGGTACTAATTAACACGGAAATCTCGGTCCGGAAAATGCCGCAACTGTCCCGCGATTTGGTTTCCGAGGCAAGCCAAAAGTCGCGTACAAAGGAAACCGCTTTGTTCTGCCCCAAAACGTGTGCGACAAAGGCGACAACAACAAAGAATTTTTATGGCGCGTAATGATCAAGCCTTGCTAACGCATCAACAAGAACAGATACCGAAAAAAGGAGTTAGGGTCACTAATGGGCGTAGCGGCATAAGAAGCCGGACGGGTAAAAATTAGCCAAGGTCACCTCTCGGCCGCCCTGAGCAGGCCCTCTAACTAGGACATAGTCAATCGTTTTTTTCTCAAGAGGCGGTTTTTAGACGGAAAGAAATGGACGCCCTAACACACACGAAACAAAAATGTGGCGATCACAGCTAATTCGCTACCATGTTAGCATCGTAGTCACGACCAGTTCTCGTAAGTGCAAGACGGGGTAGCGATGTCGGATTTTGATCATCTCTACGCAGTGCAGTAGACACTTGTTTAGGCATTCGGTTGTTTGCCGAGCTTGAAGTTTAGATTGAAAACGTTTCCTTACCAAACGAGGTGACATTATGAGTGAGTAATTGTTTGAGTGTATAGAGTTTGGTGTCAACTAGTTTGGTGACGAAACGTTTACAATCTAAATGTCAAATTTGGTGAACAACCGAATACTCAAAACATCAGCCCGAGCTACAAACAACACAACTATTCCTAACAGTCAGAGACACCTGTTTTGAAACACAAGCATGACTGGGAAGTTGCTTATTTGATTAAACGTGCGTTTCGTCACCGAATACTTATATGCGATCGACGGCACTGAGTCTTTCTCTTTGTTGTTTGTCACGATGGTTGTACATCAACGTATTAAGACCATTTTAGTAGATGCTCAGTCCATTTACTTCCTAGCTGGTGCTTTATTCTTCTGATACCAGACCCTCTAAATACATGTTTGTATCAGAGGATTATGTTTGTTTAGATCAAACATTACTCGCGTGACCGCGAATTTAGGAACCTGAGCGGTTACGTATATTATTGCGAACTTCACAACACAGAATAGGCGAAAAACAACAGAAGTCAAGTGTCATGGGATTAATTAACACACAGTGATCCCTGTGAAAGGCAGTTGTAAAACTGCTGCTTTTGGGAAAATAGTTGACAGTGGATTATTCTTTACACTGGTCCCCTAATGAGTCCCCACGGATGACCGTCGTCAAAAAACATGTCCCCATTGATGTATATTCTGAAGTGTCCCTAGTCCAAATCCATGTCGCTTGGGCAAATACTGTATGCACTAATCTTCTTCTGAGGGCTTGTAAAACAAACCTATCGAAATAAATGCACTGGTCAAAACACATTCTTTCGATGGATGGTAAATCGAATTCATCCTTTTGTCCTCTCCACCATCTCAGTGTCTAGGAACGGCAATTGTTCGTAAACTCCACTATCTAACATGAAACTTATGTTAGAATACAACCCGCCAATCCGGTGAAGCAACCGTTACACTTCAACAGGACCTTTTTGAGAGTAACGTAATGTTACCAGCAAATCGTTCATAAAGCCTCAGGCTGTCTAGTTTGTTTGAAACTGGAATTTTCAACTTTACTACAATGCTGTCGAAAGAACTCACCGTTGCACTGTTAATTTAACGTTTGGCTTAGCTTTTGAAATGTGGGGTTTAGGCTTTTCGTGTATATTGGGTAACGTCTTCTTTCATGAACTGACGTCTAACCAGAATGAGCAAGTTTATTTCGCAAACTCGTTCACATACGAGCGATCGCCTAATGAGAACATTTTACTGTATTTTCCACGATGTCTTACTAAGCTCAAACAAACACGGTAAGATCAGTGCTGAATGAAGCCAACAGGTCCAGTGTCTGTCTGAGATTCAAGCAGCACTGGGATGGTAGTCTTGGCCTAACAGCTGGTGCTTATTTTCGGCAAAATGGTGAATACTGAGTATTGAAATGTTATTCATTGTGTCGGCGGCAGATCCCAACGGATCTAATTTCGCACTATGATAATCACATTGACAAGGAAACAACAAGAAAACGAACGTCAACTTGCTCCCTTCAGTGTACGTTATTCCTCTCGTTAGTTTAACTAAAACATCACACTAAACGTTTTATCTCGTTCCTTCATCGAGTATTGTACATTTTAACCGTCGATTCGCCAAGAATATAAGCCAGTCGTTTTAATTTGATCATAATTTTATTTTTTCTTATTAATTTTGCTACAGTAAGCTCAACTACGGACTTGTAAAGGATAAACTGTAACGGCAAATCAGTGTAACAAGGGAGCAATGAATAAGATGCATCAACCTGTTAGCAAAACACCCTAGTGTACAATGTTCACCAGCTTCTGAAGTGATTGTTCGTATTTCGCAAGTGTTCATTCGTTTGTGTTGTAAAATTGTTCACCCTGGGTGGGAGCTAACTCATAAAAATGGGCGCCAGTCGGCGGTACAAGCAAAAAGTCCTGCTTCTTTTTATGAACCAGACCAATTATAGAATGATGTGTCTAAAAAAAAGGTTTTTACTTGTTGTGCTGATTCTGTCTTGGTAGCTAATGGATCGTTACTTTTGCGTTTTTGTTCTACTGTGGTCCTGAGTTTTGAATATTCAAACCGTTTGCACCAAGGTTTTATAGAGATGTAGTGAGTGCAAATCGAAGTATATCGATCATCCGTACTGTTAGGGATTCTGTTTATTTCTGTCCAAAACCGCCTCCTTCCTTGAAAAAAAAACGAGTTATCCAATCAGAATGAGTGGTCCAGAGCGGTCGAGAGGTAACCTTGGCTATTGTTTCACGTGCCCGACCCTTTTCCGCTAGTTTCATTGGTGGATTAGTGACCTCAACTATTACCTTCGGTAACTCTCCTTCCGTTTTCTGATTCGAGAATGTTTTAGGTCATTATGCTTCACCTAAATGCCTTGTATTTTTCGCCTTGTCGCACACGTTTTGGGACGGAACAAAGCTGTTTTTGCACGCCCATTTTGGTTTGTCCCGGAAGCAAGTTACGGGGACAGTCGCGGTATTTTCGGGACCAAGATTTTCGCGTTAATTATTGCCAGGAGGAGAATCCGATTACAGTCAAACACACTACTATATCTAGGGCGAACCAGCGTCTCCTTTCGAGCATTTACAACACGTCCTTACTGTCATATTTCGCAACTGGAGTGGGTTGTTTCAATCTATTTTTTAACCGCGCGCTTAACCGTATGTGAGCTGAACTGCAAAATTGGAAAATTGCCTTCACATTTGACCCGAGGTTTTTCACCTCAATCTATTATTTTCAAAGCCATCCTCAGTGAACATGAGTTTTAGCTTTATCAGAGCTTGTAAGACGGTCTAATAGCTAGGTTACCGTGTCCGTGTGACCAGCGTAATTAATTAATCTCACAAAAGACTTGACCGCCTAACCTATTCCAAATGGTGTTTATCTGATAAAATTCGTAATACATCCGTATCGACTGAAATAGAACCTTCACTACAGGTTAAACTTAGGCTGCTCTACAATAGACACGAAATCACATTCCATTCATTTCTTTTTTTTTCGGTGAACCCGTGTAGAAGGGCATTATGTTTATGAGAATCTCAATGCCATCATAAATTTCCACAGAGCAAAGTATAGTTGAGCGAGTGGCAGCACTACTTCACTAGTCAGCGGAAACGGGCTTGATTGTGCTTTTGAAAAAAGAAGTGGTCGTTGAAATCCAAAACAAATCTCACAGTTTCTTTATTTCAGGGGGCCCCAAGTCACTTAGTTTAACTAATCTCTGGTTCCACATTACAAAGTACAATTCTCTCCGTTGCTCAGCACTGGTTAAGACGAATATAATAGCATGAAATATGAGACCAGATAAACAACCACACAAATTGCTCATTTAAATGTTCGCTTGTCACTTATGCTCTCCGTTCTAATTTATTCACGTTTAACAAATTATGCAAATGTTTGTTCGAAAAGACTTTGTTTCTCGTGATCGCTGGGAAATTTGATTGCACAGTTTGATCTGCGGTCTCCAATATGCTAGGAATGATCCGCATAACGCGTTTATAACCGTCAATAGCGAAAATAGGTCAATTACATGCAGCAAAAGCCTAAAGATAAACGTTGTAAAATTTTGATCACTGAATAAGAATTCGTCCAGGTAAGTTCAAGTTGGCGAAGATGTACACAGTGAGTTGAAAGTTGATGATGTCAAAGTGTACTCATGTCGTCTGAAAACAGATTACACTTCCAACCCTTTAATATGCCGTAAATTGCCCATCCTCCAGCTTTTAACAGAAAATCACCGTGATTGTTTTGGTCAGACCCTTGTGGCCAAATCTTGTAGTGATTTGAGCAGTTTTATCAGGTCTCTCTACATTCAAAGTTTGGGTGTTTCTGATAGTTGTGAGCGTGAAAAAAACTCAAAATCTATACGCTGAAACATTTACGCACTGACGATGTCACCTTGCAATCTAAATGCCAAGCTCGGCGAACATACCAATACGAAAGTTTGGATGGCCCAGACTTTAGCATACTGACCCTGTTCTATGGATTGTATACAGTGTTTTGCCTACTAGAGAAAAATCCATGTGTGACTTATTTACTCAAAACGAATTGCACGTCACTTAGGTTTTCTTATGATGTCAGGACAGAATCATTGTTGTGCTGACGTGCGTAACACAGATTTGCTATCCCAAATTTGCTCTCAGTCTGTATTTGACTCTCAAAAATAGACTGAATAATTTTTTAGATCTTTTTGTAACGTTTCACTGTAACTTTTTAACATTCTTATCACTTCACTTGCACAGTATTATCATTATTGTATACCTTATAATTTATTACAGCAGCATGTCAAAATGTCGCAATTTTCTGTGTTCTTGTTTCAGCTGCTAATTTAGCACAGTAGACAGGTACGACATCAAACCAAACGACATTAGTTCAGATAAGTGGTCTTCTGAGCACAAACCTGTTCGAAATTTCTCCTTAGTACATGACTCGGTCCAAGAATTCACTGAGGGTTAAATTTATCAAACACAGAGGTGACTGTACAATTAGGACTGAAAATGAATAAATAACGTTTCGTTCCTGGTAAGTCATGAACATACTGTCTAATGAGGTAACTGTTTGTGTACATGCAGAGGTTCATTAGAGAGATAGTGAAATTGTTTTAAACTACCAAACAGTTATTGTCAGTGTTATAGGATTCAACCAACTTCCGTTGGCGGTACTTTTTATGATAAAAGTGCAAATGGCATGACACTGGAAGGTCCACTTCACTTTTAAAAAAATTCGCACATGCACTTAAACGTCTGTTATCACCCGTGCACCTTGGCCACCTATGAGCGAGTTTTTTTTCACATTGTGACTTTTACCTAAATCACATTTTGGCTATCATTGTTGTTTACTACCATATTTATTGAACATTGATTGACTAAATAGGGCCAAAAAGTAAAACAGCACAAATTGGATTCGAAGTATCGAATAAATCAAGTCAATTTCACAACAGTATACATCAATGTTGCAGACATTTTTACTAAGCTGAGCAGATTCAAATTTTTATGTTTCATGTCCAAAATCATTTTCAACCCGCATAGTATTACCCCTCGTTTTGTGACAGCATGCATACCCCCCCCCCCGACTATGTTGTTCTCAGATCATTCTTCCTGGTATTCTACTCACAGATTTGCAACTTCTTTTTGGATTCAAGAGACATTTGTCTAACTGTGATGTCACTTCCTGTCATAGTCTCATCGAATGCATAGTGGTTACACATTTCAAAGCATATAAGTTGCTTACCTCCAAAACCTTCTCCGATTCCGTTTATTCTGTGTTTTCAAACATTTCTAATTGTCTATCCGCATCCGCTACTCGATCCCGTTTCAAATCCTTTTCTGTGTATACTTAACAGGTTTTCATATTAATACTAACAATTTAATGAAGGAATTGACCGTAAATCTAAATTATTAATTATATTAAGTATTCTATCTGATAAAGATGCCCTTGTTCAAATACCGAATATTCACGTCCTAAGGAGTATGAGACAATTTCTTGAACTGGCTCAACTTGAAGACATGCAAAGTATTTACTATCTGACGAAGCTTAGAAGTTTGTATAAAGAAGTGTAACCATGAACATCCGATACTAAGGGTCTAAAGTGATGAAGTAATTTATTCAGTCTGTTTCAGTCAATAAGCTTGCTGTTGTAGTAGTGCGTAATTAATAGTTGCTCCAATTCGGCTAGATGGTTCAACTTTTATAACTGGAATACGTTAAGTCGCTTGCTGGGACAAGGGGCGTTATATAATTTCCAATCAGAATCGGAAGTACTCTGAAAACGCTGAAACCCAATGTTTTGTCATCACTTTGGTGTTAACACAGGCCGATAAATATAGCATATATTTATTGATTTACCAAGTAAATCAAGCTCCCACGGGTGGTTGCGGATCCGCTAGGCTGAAGCGCCATTTTGAATACCGTTAGTGAACTGACTGACGTTCGGCTCGAATAGGGTCCTCATTGGTCGTTACATTTATAATGGCTAAGTAATGTACGTTACTTAAGATTTGAACCGAATGAGATATCATTGGATCACGGGTAGTTGGAAATTTCAAGCTCGGTCATCATTAAGATAATTGGAACAATGTGCAAATCCTAGTTCAGAGTGACAAAAGGATACAACAGCATAGTCTAGAATGATATCATAATGAGTCCACGAAAATGCTACCGTGGAACATCTTCTGCCAGACCGCAGCCGATGTCAGCATAATGTCGAATTCTGGTGAAAGTTGAATCGGCTGCGATTCGATCACATAATTCTGTTCTACATCGTCAAAAATAAGTTGAGTGAAGCCCATAAACATATTGAACCTCCTACCCAAGGAAAAGCTCGACATTCTTATTAAGCTGGAACTCACAAGCTATCCGAAACACCTTAGCGATGGATTAGCCTAAGGTGTTTGTTTTCTGGTTGTGAAACAGTTGTCGATTAGATCCACATTATAAGTCAAATGTAATAACCTCCACAGTCGCCTGATTTTGACGTTTCGAAAAGGTAATGTTTGTCAGCTTGTCATTTATACAGGTATATGAAAACTTCATATCATAATGAATAACTAGGAAGGATCCACTATGAGTTTGCTGGTGGGGTTCATGCCTGTCCAGATGCCTTCACTGTAATTTTGACTACGGTCAACGAACGAGATTGCGAAGATAACGGTAAACGGAACAGAACGATTGTGTAAATCTGTGTAGTTAATGATAGTTTTGCCTAAAAGTAACATGAAATGTATCGTCCATAAAATAATGTGAATGTGAATGAACCCAACATGATGATCGAATGGGAGGAGGATAAGGTGATTACAGGCAACACAGTATAATGAGGAGGAGCGATCGTGCTATACTACCCACACCACTGCTATTCAAAAGTGAGGGGCCAGAGCATAGATCTTGACGTTGAAGTAGTCTCTGGAAAAATACAAGAGGAAACATCGGAGTGTAGCATAGCATGAAATGGTTCTTGGTACGTAAAGGAGCGCAAGGGAACTGAGCATTGGCTTCTGTGGCAACCGTGACATTCTGGGCCCATTACCGTACGTAGATGAGTGTTTTTGTTTGTGGTAATTTTGGAACGCATAACCCATGTGTTGGTTTCCTGAATAAATAACCCTTGTGCCATCCACGTTCTTGACTCACAACGATAGTATAGTTTGTCTTGCTAAGAATCACACCTCGGTTCTAAAGATGTGTGTGACATGTCTGAATATTTCAATACTTTCTGTTGTCAATATCGAATTGTTGCAGTCTCTAGAACGTTCCCACCGTGTTCATATTACATTTGCCACAAGTTTGCTCGTATGACTTCAAAATGAATTGACTGACTGCACTATGTCCATTTCATTTGTTAGTAGACGCATGACATTACCCACTCATCTATCTATTACTAGCCTGCATCAAACCATATCGTCATTGTCTTTCTCGCTAAAACAGTCCATTAGGAAGAGAAGAATTCAACGTATTCAGGCATTTCACACATAACCCTAGAAAAAAGCTATGATTACTAGCTGGACAAACTACTATTTTGTCTACAAGCGCCCATTCCATCATTCGTTCGGTTACTATCTCGTGCAGGTGACTGACGGGGACGAACCTAATGTTGCTAGAGCATAGATCTTACACAATAACTTTGGCCATCTTCAAATTCACAATAACAACTGACTACACATTTATTAAATTATCAAGGCTTCGTTTGACATTCAAACAAAAAGATATATTTTAAGTAGTTGAAAGGGATACATAAAAAATTAATATGACTGCCAGTGGATAGTCATATAATTTAAGAAGGCCAGTGAAATACCAATTTAGTTCCGTGTAGACCCATGCAGTCAATCAATTGGCAGAGCAGTTGAAGTGGTTGAACAAACCTCCTCTACATTCACATGATGAGATTAAGTTATCGGGTTACACTAATCTGAACACTATCACGCGTTACTTGGTGACCGACCTCTAGTCGTTTTAGCGATATCCTACTGGAACCACCGACAGATGGATACGCGTTGGTCTGAACTTTACTGTCAGCTTAACGACCAAAAATTAAGCCAGTGATTTTCAATCTCTCCCGTATCCCGTCGGGGCTGAATGCTGCTTTTTAACTTGTTTATACAAATGGTGAGTCAAACGACACACTTGTTCTTAATTAAGTCAGTCAGTCAATCGGTAAACAACGCATTTTCGGCACATCGACGGATGAATGTTCAACGTTTTAATGAGTAATTGCAACCGGATATGCAAACAATCGCGTAGAGGTTGCGAACCATCACTTTGTTCTTCAAAAACAGATAGTTGAACGAAATATAGTTGAACGCATCAGGATGTTTGGACAGAATGAGACGACGCGCTAAAAACCCAATTAATATGACTCTTGTAAATGATTACCCTGTGTAATTGATCTGTTTCATTAAATTCTGAAGCTTTTTGTTTGGATTGAGCAGGTTACACCTTGTTGACAACACAAGGTTCCTACAGAGTTATCAGAATATCCCATTGTTGGTACTATGCATTATGGTTATCGTCTTCTGATTTTGGCATTTTTAGTGAACGAGGGTAAGTATATGAACGGTTTTACTCTCGAATAAGGAAACTCTGGTGTCTGTACATAATGGAGGCACGATCTAGATCGACAAAAGTTTCTAATGTCACTTATTTGATCCTTCGATACGATCATGACTGGCATAATTCGTCTCTCACGGCCTGTACACTTAACCCTACTGAATACAACTTGACCGCTACGAGTCGCCATTTTAACAGACAAAAAATGATGGGAAAATGCACATTATACCCTGCCAAACGTTCACTCTCAGCTGCTTGTACAGATCAGGTACTAGCTTGGGAGACCCCGGAACGTGCGAACTGACATGGAGATAAAAATATGCGATTACAAAAACACGTCAATTGGTACATGACAAACTATTTGCTTCTCACGGCACATTAACAGAACTTAGCACAGCGGTAGATATATCATCGCTCTGTCGTCAACTTAATGGGGAATGAGTAAATCGATATAACCCATAATAAAAAGTCAATTTACAGTTTCCTGTTTAATGTATCCGCTAAAGTTGTTTCATCCAGTCTACTCAATACTGTCAATGAAACCGCCACTTAGTTAGGCCTGCTCATACCTCGATAAAGCGAACGAACTGCTACACCGTGGTATTGTATGGAGTGCATGAGAGATGACACATTGTTTATGGATGGTCTGACTGTGTTCCGAGTGTCAGTTCACACAAATTACAATTAAACAAAGGAAGCTTCCTTCATAGAAGTAGTCCGGGTTTCATGGCATCGGTCTCTTGGAAAAATTACTCATCTGAATCTACTTGACGATCACAAAAGTTTTTCCGTAATTCTTCTACAAAAACCTGTCTTCTAGAAAAGATAAGAAATGAACTTACATTCTCCCTGCATTAAAAGGTGGGTGAAGAAGTGATCCAGAAAGCTTTACCTTCATTAGTCTCTATGGCTCTGTGGATAAATCATTATGACCAAAACTGTCTGAGCTGAAACACAACATTTGGTTTAATGATGGACTGTCATGTAATTTACTAGCTGTTCACGACTTTTGGATCAACGACTACCCCTTGCTTTAGTCTGACTGGATTTATCTTAAGCTTTTGGCAATGTTAAGCACTTTATCTTGTAACGAACGAACAGCACTTACAGCCTTGCAGGTTAGCAACTTAGGTGGTTACCTTACTTGACAATGTCTCGACGTAAATTTACACGGACCATTACCATAGCATAGCGGCATTCAACATGAAGCTAATCGGAATCCGTTGCTAGTAGTTTTATTTGTCCGACCATTGTCAAGTCACCAATGTCATTTTACAACAATTACGGCCAGTTGAATGTGGTTCCCATAGTACGGATGCGTCTCACAGCAACGTACCTTCGTCCACTCTGCGATTCACCTCCTGCGGGTCAACACCACTAAATACAGGCACATGCATACAAGCCACCAAAACAGCATTGATTACTGGCCGAAACCATCCGAATGTGGATGAGACCTAGAAACAATAACAGGGAACGACTTAGATCTATATATTAATTGTACGGCCATGACTAAGTAAGTGAAAAGTGACACAGCCTTTGTTAGAAAGAATTTACGGATAATTTCATCACAAAGTATGCTCCACTATGTACACCTCCATTACGCGTCCTCACTCGGAGCCACCCACACGTCAGTCACTCATATTCACAGAGGATTTTGTTCTCACTTGCTACTTCCAGAAACAGGTTACTGCGAGAGCCATAGGATTCCGAATTTACTTTTACCCAGAGAGGTTGACACAATTAGGTTGATCCTCAGTTAAATGCAAGCATCTTTTGGGAGATTGATTAATAAAACAAAGCTTATTCACACGCCTGACGATCCACAAATAGACCCCTTTCATTAACCAGGAACAAACGACTAATGTGTGGGCAGAATTTATTCTCAGTTGGCATGTGCCAGTCTGGAACCTCATAACACCTTGATCACTGTCTATTCCGTTAATATGTAAAAAATTCTGTTTAAGTGATGTAGGTGTGACAGATTTTCAGGTTTTATTTTCCATTGGTCGACTTACTGACATATTCACACGGGTCACCGGCTGTGTCCACCCGTGTTCACTTTGTAGTGACCAGCAATCGTGTGGCTTCTCTAAGGATTCCGACTGCAACCGTGTCTTCTCGCTTGTCTGTTCTGTACGCATGATTCTGTGAACATCTGCTATAGGAGGCCTGATACGAACTCAATGCCACTTTTTCCAGTCGGGCTACTAATTGCACGCAGCGAATGCCTGCTCTTTTCCTAACGACTCATTTGCTATTCCATTCTTCTAGGTCGTTTAACCAGAACCCTTTCGAGCGTTGTTCATCGCACTTGAAGGTTCCACACACTTTTCGCTTGGTACACTTTTGAGTGCCGCAGAGTGGGCGGCAGCCTATCTCGTGCTTCTTTTCTTTCTCCTCTTGGTTGGTGCCGTTGGTCCCAGGCTAGGTGTGAGCTAATTACTCATCACATTTCCAATTATTGCTGGAAATATACGGTTTGCTTCCAAACCCACTTGTCCATCACTACTTGCTTCAGATGTTGTCTGTTCTCAGACTCGTCCGTTGCATCGATGGGCCACTTTAGCTTGTTGTTACGCAACGTACCGGAGTTCTGTTTTTCATCAAATTAGTTTTCCCTATATTTGGCTTTCTCTGCATGTATGAAACATCTTAGTATTTATATTATCTGACTGGCAGTTAAACATAAACACATAAGCTCATAAACTGTTTCTCTCCGAACGAGCCAGTGATCGAATTCTACATTTGAGTGTATCGCATTAAATGTCAACAGACTGGAATCCTTATTTTTGTCACTATCACCATCGTTATAACAGTTGTACTAGTGAGGGGACCAAGTAAATACCATAATGGTGTTTTTCGTCCTTGAGTCGGTAGAAGGATAAAACGGGATTCACGGCCATATGTTTATCAAACGACCAAGATCTACAACAATCCGCACTTCAGGCCAGGTGAGCGGGACTAACACTGATTCATCTCGATTGAGGTTCACTCGATAGCCGGCCCCCAGTATGCCAATGGAACAATGGGCCCAATGTCATCTCCCAAACCGAATGATCAGGTTTGACTACTTCGTGTTTGTAACTCAGGTCCTCCTTGAGACTTTCGTCCTGGAATAGAGGATGATTTTACTAGCGTCAACCAAAAGGAACAATTTTGGTATTTTCCGCCAGTTGCCCGCGTTTAAGATGAAGGTACCAACTGTCGAGCCGACCGACAGACGAACAGCAGCATAAAGAAACGCCCATTGAATTCGTCCGGAATCCATGTGTTGTTTGACAACCACACATGGCTAGACTGCGCGAGAATGCGTTCGTGTAATGTCCACAGTCAAAAGTCTTTTTATAAACGTTAACAATGAAAATATACAAACACTTCATTTTGAGGCACTGTTTTTCTTGTTTTTAAGACGCCAGCAACCACTTATGAAAAAACATCTAACTACCATTAAAACACAACAAAGTGAATTTTCTTATAGTGCCCTCAATAGAATGATATAAAAAAATTAAGGAACGTAGCTGCAGCAAATTTGTGCCGTCATCGCAAGTTGCTGTGGCACCGTCAGACTGAAACCCTGGTGCAACGCCTAATTGGTCATATAGATGTCGGATGCTTTGAGAACAGGATATGCGTTCACTCTCAAGCAACATTTTGGTGACGGGTTACCGATCTTGTGTCCGAGACCTAAGGGATTGCTTTTCTGTTTTGCGTTTGCTTCATTCGTTTTACGTTAGGTGAAGGGCTCAGTTAAGCACATAGTGATTTGTTAAAAGAGCCTACCTTTCCAGAAATTTAATCGTGTTAGTTAACAAGATCAAAGTATGCTATGCAGGCAAGATAAAGAAGAATGTTGAGGTGTTTTACTAAAATGATAACGGAGAGGACAGTCGACTTTCAGTGCACCGTGAATCACTCAAGAGCTCAACTACACGAGAGAAACCGCTCAAAGAGCGGCTAAACGCCGGACTACGAGAAATTAACAGCCCACTTAAACGAATCGTCAGCAGATAGAACATCACTCACTGAGAGCTCAAGCTCGTGCCTTTCGGATTAGTTAATGAGATTTTGTTCGCATCAGCTTTGCAAAACAATCTTGCCAGACCTGATGGTTGGAGAGTTAGTCTACTGACATAGCGAAAAAAGGAATGTGTTTCAGCTGACGCAACAGTGAAATATGTTCCCTGATAATATAAATGGCATTTCAGCACAGTGGAATTGAATGCCAGTGGTTATGCCCAAAATCGGGAACCGGTTCTGTCGCCCTTCACCCGCTTAAGTTGCTTAAGGAACACTTTTTGAAAAACAGTCCAAATTTATATATCATCCATTACGAGAGCGTAATTACTTATTCGACGTATTAGGGATTTTAATCGGCAAACCTGAATATCTGTGTAAAACTCAATCGCTGCTGTGAAGAGTATGCGTTTCAGTGAATTAGACTTCTGTCACAAATAAGATTAAATGATAAGATGGAACACTGAAACGAAGTGACAGATGCACACCGCATTTATCCCTTGTAGAATTGCGTTGTACACATAAGTTCCATACTTTTGTCACGATCAAATTTCATTTCATTACATGAACTACATTCCTTCCGGTACTCTGCAACAAAGTTTGCTAGCATGTTGTGAAAACTGATTACCCTTGACCTACTAGTATGAAGAACCTTCTTGAATGACTCGTTGATCGTAGAATGTTTTCACCATGTCTAGGTATGTTACACGAAGTTCAGTCATCCATTTGACTGGAAGACCTTTTCATTTGGTCTCTGTAATCACTCCACTGATGCAGATATCTGAAGTTAAATGCAATTCACACACAACCTATCAAAAGTCTCATAAAGGTCATTCATGAATCTGAGTACACCATCAAAAATCATCATCCTTTCATCGTTATGCAATCTTTTTCTGAAACAAAATGTTTCATGGTTCAATTTAATTTTAAAGAGTGTCATCATTAATTAATTACATCCATCAGAAATGTCTTCTAGTTTACAGACCACTATTGCATAACAAACCAGGTAATCTAATCCATATACTGACAGATAGTTCCATAACTAAATTCACAGCAGTAATTGTCCAATAATTCCTGATTACTGGTGTTATAGCTTTTTTTTTTGCTCAACGTTCGATTGGACGTTCAAACGTTGATCTATTGTTCCAGTCAAGAGTTGCCCAAGACGCAGGTAAAGCGTTATGGATTAATATTAATGCATTATAGCCAAATAAACTAGTCCCTTTTCGAAAGGCTTCTTGGCAAGACACGACAGTGACAATATTCAACGGTGTGAGCATCTAGTTTGCAAACATATTTTCACTTCTTGCGATACGTGCATCTTTGATTTTTGAGATAAGTAAACCTCGCATCTCAAGCTGTAAGCCAAATTTACGTGATGAAGACTACGGCGTTGAACAGGATATAAATCAAAGGTTAGATTATAGAGGTCAGCGGAAGCCTCTTCTATAAATC